>JAOQMS010000004.1:4963352-4978268 GCA_027563885.1 Erythroxylum longipes | reverse complement strand
CAAAAATCAAAATTAGGAAACAAAAACTAAAGATTACAACAAAATAATAGAAGTAGAATCAGGCGGTTCTTAAGTAATTTTCATGAGAACTTTATTTGTATCAAATGCTGCTTTGCAATCTTAGAACAACCACAAAGCCAATAAAATGAGTATATTGTATGAAACTCTTGACCTAAACAAAAATTTTGTTTGTTGTTAACAAATATTCAAGGAAAAAGAAGTCCGTAGCATAACAAAGAGTTAAAAAAACCAGCAAAATGTCTACTTGTAACGACCAGAAGGATTTTCCCACTAAACCTACAGGAAAAGCTACTTAGAAAGGTACTGTTGCTACATGGCAGTGTAATCTGCTTTTCCCCTGGTCTAACTTGTACCATAAGTCAGGAAAGATTTCCCTAACATAATTCAATGTTTATATTTGGGCAAAGAAATTACCGTCCTTTCGAAATGTCAATATTTGGGAGGACAAGATTGTTAGTGAGATGTAAAACTCTGGAACTACTAAATTCGGACCAAATTTTCATTCTCATAAACTAGTTCGACACAAAATACGCCAGTAAATACATATGTACCATGTTCTAATTTACCTTAAATTCTGGATTATCCCATGTTTGGAGGAGCTCCATGCCAAAAGCCTGATTCATAAAAATAAAGGATAGTTATAGCCTACCACCAAGATATATCTAGTGTAGGAAATTTGTACCTTTTCATAAAAGTTTATTGAATGATGGAGATCACCAACTCGAAGCATCACTTGACAAAGTGGTTCAGGTGTAGCCCCCCATTCTAAAAGTTCAAATTTGTAACCATCAGGATCCTCAATAAAAGCAATCACTGTTTTGCCGCCTTTAACAGGACCAGGTTCTCTGGTTACTTTCCCACCCTTAGCCTTTATGAGTTCCACAGTTTTGGTAACCTGATCAAATTGAGCAAGATGATAACCCTCAGAGATCACGTTATATTTCACAGAAGAAATTAAACTCATGAGTTCAAATCCTGCAGGATGACTAAAAGTTCTAACAATGTGGCAAACTTACATCCTCAACTGCAATTCCAAAATGTCCAAATCCAGAGCCAATATCATATTTGTCAACTCCATAATCTAACAATTGCATGAAAACATGTGAATTACAAAATAGAGTAAAAGCTGCACCTTTCCTACAACATCACCATACAATTTTAACTCATTAGATATTAACAAAGTGTGAGCGAAGTAAGCAGTAGCCAAAAAGCTTACTATAAGTCAATTCTATAACAAAGTGAGAATCTTCCGGTCCATATCCAAGGAAGGCATTTGTATACCTCTCCTCTGGTATGTCACGTTTTCGTAGCAACTTCATTCCTAAACACTCTGTATAGAATCTGAGTTGACACAAATTTGTCATCGAGAGTTTTCAATTACATAAAAGATAATTGGAATCAAGAAAAAAAAAGTAGCTATCTTAACGTTACATACTTTATAGTCCTGTCTAAATCTCCAACACGATAAACAACATGCAGCATTCTGCGGTTGTCCTTTTTCACCCACTCTAAAGCATTTTCTGGATTGGTGCTTGTGCTTGATTGAGCCATATTTCCCGTTGCTTCCACTTTAAACCTATTACCTTCTTTTCTCAAAATCTTGGAAACTTTTAAGTCAACAAACTTTGATTGTGTAACACCTGAAATTCTTATTAAAACACTCTCATGTTATTACAATTCCACCAAGAGCTCATGACAGAGCATTTGTCATTAACCAAATCCTAGAAACTCTCAATTGGCATCCTGGGACAAACCACAAATGAGTTCTCAAAACACAATCCATTCAACAGCAGTTGGGGCACGTTGCTCATCTGGGAACCAACACAGTAAAAAGGCTGGCAAGCAATTCATTGAACAGCACTTTAGGCAAGTAGAAAAAGTGAATGGGCATCCCTAGCAAACCATTAAGCTAAGATCATAAATTCCTAACATAAACCAAAATCGGAAAACAAAAGCTTGAATGAGAAAGGCAATTCTCAAAACTCCAAATAATGGAACAAGTTTCTAAAAGAACCAGCCGCAGTAATAACCAAGTATGGATAAAGAAAATTACATAAGACTCAAATCCATTATGTGCAACAACTACGACAACTCGGTGGATCCTCGTGCGTTCAACACTTGCAAATTTATGGCAGCCAACATTAAATTACAAAAATACAAATAACCCACTGAATATGCACAATGTTCATCGAATTGCCGACAAACTTACACACTTAACCGATACAAAAATCAGAAGAAAAACAACAATCTGCATAAGGAACTGAAATGGGAAAAAATAAAAAAGAGAGTACCACTTCCAAGTCCAAGACAATCGAATCTGGTTCGAAAAGAGGACGGAGTCGAACAAGCAGCAGCAGCAAAAGGAGATACAGTAGCAGTAGTAGCAAAACTATGATTACACAACCTCAAAGAGGATAGAGAAGGTCGAATCGAAGACGCCATAGGTATTATTCTCACCATTTGTCGTTACTTAGAAATATAGTTACAGAGACCGGGGAAAGTAAAATGTCTTTTTTTTATATTAATTATGTCAAAAAATAGTTTTTAATAGAATAAGACGATATTACGGAATCACACTTAATTCGTTCTCCCAAAAACAGGCAAAGTCCAGGCCTTAACTTTTGGTTTTTTTTTTTAATAAATACATTAGTTACCCCAATTTTGTTAGACTAATTTTAAGTTCCTAAGACTTCACTCCGAGAATTATAGAGGAAGTAATTCTAAAATTTTAAGGTCTCTCAGTTCTTACGTAGCCTGTACATTTCTGCGTACAAGGAGTCGTTACATATTGATTGATCTCCAGTCCTGCTTAGCATTAGATTCCTATCAGCCCCAAATTTTTTAGTAGTTTCAACTCCCACACTATCGTTTGGAAGCAAGACATCCACAATAAATCCAAACAAGAAGCATGCTCAAGAAGTTAGAGATCAGTAACTTGAAAAATCCCCCCTTTTTCTTTCTTTTTTGTAATTCGAACTCAAAACTTTTTACGAAAGAGAGCCTTAAGTGAAGAGTTAAAACCAATTAAGTCATTTTCTGCCGTAGCTTTTATTTGTTTGCTTGTCTGTTGCTCTCTCTCTTATCGTCGTCAAACTCTGCTCATCTCCACTATTCTCTCCCACTTTTTCTATTTTCCTTTATTCCAATTTTTATCGACTTTTATTAGTTTATAAGTAAAAACTTTTGTTTAAAAATCAAATGGAAATTTAAATTAACAAAATAAAATATTTAAGACTTAAAGATTCAATTATTATTAAATAATTATTAAATTAGTTAAAAATAAATAAAAATAAAATTTAAAATATAACTAAAAAAGATTATAATAATTTAAAGTTTAATTTAAAAATAGATTATTAAATATAAAATATAAAAAATTAACTAATTAATTAATTTTAAATAATAAGAATTTTTTTATCAATTAGAAAAAAAGGTGATAGCCAATTTAAATTATTTTATTAATTGTTTCCTACGATTTGCAGCTTTGACTTTCTTTAAGCATCAGGTTGACCGTCGGGTCAATTGAGGGTTGACTTAATTTGTTGCGAAACATTTGCAGGATATTATTGGGCCCGACTTACTTTTTCCATTGATTAGGCCTCCGTAGGTTGAGGAATAGGATTTTATCAAATGAATCGTAACGAGGGGCAAGGAACATTTGCTTAAAATTTAAGCTGCATCCTAATATTTAATAATTTATAAAAATACCGGAACGTTAATAAAAATGGAAGTGACGATAGAATCGTCATGATTATGTCAATTATAATGTAAAAAATCTTTTTATAACTTATCTCATGATTATTTTTAGAATTTATCGCTTTCAAAAACCATAAATTTCCAAATTTATGGCAACTCCGGTCTCTACATTTATTCTCTTTTTTGTTACAACATTTGTCTCTGTCACGACTTTCGTTTTGTCTTGCTCTCTTTTAACATTTTCATTATTTATTGGTACATGTGCATCAAATTTGGTGATGGAGGTTATTCAATGGCATCATATGATAAACCCGTATAAGTAATTATAAAAACTATTTCTTGTTGGTAAAATTTACGAATTAAAGTCTACAGGCAAAATAAGCAAGAAAATAACACGCAGAAATTTAACGTGGTTCACTTTTTAATTTGGGCTACGTCCATGAGTCAAATTCTGAAAAAAAAAAACTTCTACTAATGAAAATAGCAGGCACAGAGAGTGAAAAATAATATAACAAAATAATGGCATTCACATACAAGGTGTTTCCCAAATTTACTATTCCTAAGATAATATCCTCACTATTTTGTCACTCATCCTTTCAGAAAAAACATTTCCTAAAAAATACAAAAAATCACTCTCTCACATAAGACTTTAAACATATAAGTCTCTCTACCTTACCACATATACATGTTTTTGGAAACACACACATATGAAAGAGGGAGGGAGGGTCTACCACCCTTTGCCATAACTTGCATATTACAAGCTGTAGCTTCCATGCAAGTTGTTCTTAACAACTTGCTTTTTTTATTATTAAAATACCTATGGTAGTACCATGTATGTCGGTACTGCCTCACAATTCTCCCCTTCGGACTACATGATATTTACTATCATTCCTGCAAATGATCGGCAAAACTCAAACTTTCCCCTGGGTAGTACTTTTGTTGTCATAACTGATCTATTCTCATTCGTATGAATCTTCTCAAGCTGTAATAACTTCTTCTCTAACGCCTCTCTGATCAAGTGATATCTCACATCAATATGTTTTGATCTTGAATGGAATAAGGAATTTTTCCTAAGGTGAATAGCACTATGGTTGTCGTAAAACAGTTGATATCTATCCTGTTAAAAACCAAGTTCATCTAAAAACTTCTTCATCCATAGGAGCTCCTTGCATGCTTCAGTGAATTCCGCTTCAATGGTAGATAGAGCAATACATTTCTACAATTTTGATTGTCATGACACAGCTCCCCCTGCAAAGATAATTAGGTAACCTGACATAGACTTTCTCGAGTCAACATTGTTGGCCATGTCTGCATTTGTGTAACCAACTAACACAAGCTTGGTAATTCCAAAATATAAGCATATTTTGGAATTACCATGTAGATATCTGAGAATCAACTTTACAGCATCTCAATGTTCTTTACCAAGATTTGAAAGGAATCTACTCACTACTCCAACTGTGTGCGCAATATCTAGCAGTGTACATACCATAACATATATCAAACTTCCAATTGCAGAAGCATAGGGGACTTTCATCATCTCTTCTTTCTCTTCATCTATCGAAGGGCATTGCTTAGTACTCAACCTAAAGTGATTAGCAAGGGGACAACTGATTGCTTTAGCTTTATCCATGTTGAACTTTTGAAGTACTTTCTTAATGTATTTTTCTTATGATAACCATAATTTATTGGCACCCCTGTCTCTGATAATTGTCATGCTAAGAATCTGTTCTGCTGGCCCTAAGTCTTTCATGGCAAAAGACTTGCTTAACTAGTTCTTCAAACTATTAATCATGTTAATATTTTGACCAAAAATTAACATATCATCAACGTAAAGTAAAAGGATAATGAAATCATCACCAGAGAATTTCTGTACAAAAATACAGTGATTTGAAATAGTCTTATTATAGCCTTGCTCCCCCATAATTGTTTCAAACTTCTTATACCACTGTCTTAGTGCCTGTTTTAAACCATAAAGGTTTTTCATCATTCTACACACGTAGTCTTCTTTCCCTTTTTCTTTGAAACCCTCTAGCTGCTCCATATATATCTCTTCTTCCAAATCTCCATAAAAAAGAGTTATCTTAACATCCAATTGCTCGATTTCTAAGTTTAGACTTGTTACTAAATCGACCACTGTACAGATGGATGTCATTTTAACAACTGGTGAAAATATCTCGTCAAAATCAATACCTTTTCTTTGGTTGAATCCTTTAACAACCAATCTAGCTTTGAATCTTGGATGAGGATTGTGTTCATCATACTTAATCTTGAACACTCACTTATTTTTCAAAGCTTTCTTGCCTTTTGGCAACTTCACCAGCTCAAAAGATTTATTCTCATGCAAAGACTTCATCTCATCTTGCATGGCTTCAAACAAATTCATCTATCATAGCCTCTTGAAAATTCTCAGGTTCTCCGCCATCAGTAAGTAACACATACTGATCACTGGAGTATCTAATAGTTGCTTGTCTTACTCGTGTAGATCTCCTTATTGGAACCTGAGCAGTCTCTGGTGCTAGTGGTTGATTCTGGACATCATCTTCATCAGAATCTTCACCTGATTGATTTTGAATGGGAGCATCATCATCTGCTACATTCGATTGATGATTTTCAATTTCATCTCTAAATTGTCTTAGCACTGCTTTTGTAGGAATTAACTGTTAAGTCCACTGGGTCACAATTAGTTCTTGGAACATCCATTTTCACTTTATCAAGATCTTCAATGGGTTGATCTTCGACAAATATAGCATTACGGCTCCGAATCAACTTCTTCTGGATTGGATAAAACTGATAACTGCATTGATCTTCTCTATAACTAATAAATATACACTGGTAAGTCTTGACGTCAAGCTTGGATCTCTCATTTTAGGAATATGAACATAAGTTTTGCAACAAAAGACCTTTAGATGATCATAGAAAAAATCCTTTCCTGACCATACTTTCTCCAAAAAATCAGACTGTAAAGGAATGCATGGTGAGCGATTTAATACATGAACTACTATGAATAAAGCCTCATCCTAAAATGTCTTAGGCAACTTTGCATGTGAGAGTAGGCATCTAACTCTCTCCATCAAAGTCCTTTTCATCTTCTCAGCTAAACCATTCAATTGCAGTGTCTTAGGAGGAGTAGTTTGATGTCGAATACTATGCACTTTACAATAGAGGTCAAATGGTCCAATGTACTCTCCACCATTGTCTGTTCAAATGCATTTCAACTTCTTCCCAGTTTGTCTTTAGACTGATGCATGAAATTGTTAGAAAACATCTAGCACTTTATCTTTAGTCTTCAATGTGTATACCCAGGTCTTCCTAGAATGGTCATCAATGAAAGTCACAAAGTATTGAGCACTACCTAATGAATTTGGCATTGGCCCACATAAATTTGAGTGTACCAAATCCAACACATTCTTCATTCTGGGAGGGGAACTTTTGAAAGCAACTCTATTTTGCTTTCCTACAAAACAATCAGCACACTTCTTTAAATGTACCTGGTCAACTCTAAATAATGCATTCTTTTTCACCAATTGAGTCATCCCCTTCTCGTTCATATGACCGAGTCTCCTGTGCCACAATTCAATTGCATCATCTTTCTCCACTGGATTCACAATATCATTGAAGACCTTTGCCTGCATCACATACAACTTTGAGCACTTATTGCCTTTGGCGATTACCAAGAAGCCTTTAGTAATTTTCCATTTGCCATCTTTGAAAGTGCTGCAAAAACCTTCATCATCAAGTATGCCAAACGAGATCAGATTTAGACGAAAATCAGGAACATGTCTAACATCTTTCAGAGGCAGTCTCATGCCATTGTCTGTCTTTAAGTAAATATCACCTTTTTCCGGTGATTTTGGCCAAACCTCTATTTCCCATTTTAACGACACCAAAATCTCCTTCTATATATGATGAGAAGACTTCTTTATGTGATGTGGCGTACATTGTGGCACCACTATCACCTATCCAATTAAACTCACAGGATATACTATTCATATCATTATCATATGAGACGATGTGAAAGTCATCAATGGTAGTAGTCATCGATGCGTGTTCATTATCACTGCTATCATCTTTCTTGACTTTTTTTGCTTTTGTTCTTTTGTTCTTTGAACTTTCTATAGAACCTTTTGATGTGACCTTTCTTTTGCAGTGATGACACTCAACGTTTGTATATTTATTTGATTTTTCTCTGCTTTTATCTCTGAAATTTGGACCTCTAGATTTGCTCCTCCCCCTAGAATCTGTGACCAGAACTTCTGACTGTGTTAAAGAGGTCAAACTCTGTGATCTCCGTCTCATCTCTTCATCAGGATTTCACTTTTTACAGATTTCATGTTAACAACACCATCAACTGCAGAATTGGTGATTGAAATCTTTAAAGTCTCCCAAGACTTTGGCAAAGAGGTAAGCATGAAAAGAGCAAGTACTTCATCATCAAACTTTATGCCCATTCCTAATAATTGATCCACGATCCCCTGAAATTCATTCAAGTGATCTGTTATAAAGGTACCTTCTCGATATTTTATTTGTACTAATTTTGTCAGATAAAATAATTTATTGTTATCGATTTTTGAGACATACAACTCCTCGAGCTTCTCCCAAAACGTCCATATGTGAGTCTCGTTGCAAATATAATTATACACATTATCTTCAATAAATTTCCAAATAAAACTACATACTTGCTCATACTCAAACACCCACTCCTTGTCCGATTTATTTTCAGATTTTGTTGTGGTAAACACTGGTAAATGTAATTTTGTGACGAACAGAAGATCTTTCATCTTGTTCTTCCATATGTGGTAGTTGGAGCCATTTAGGCTAATCATTTTGCTTATTTTTTCCTCCATTTGCGATGAGAAATGCTTTGACACAAAACCGAACCTCGCTCTGATACCACTTGTTGGAAAAATTTACGAATTAAATCTCACAGGTAAAATAAGCAAGCAAATAACACGTAGAAATTTAACATAGTTCACCCTCTAATTTGGGCTACGTCAACAAGCCAAACTCGAAATAAAACTTCCACTAATGAAAATAGCAGATACAGAGAGTGAAAAATAATACAACAAAATAGTGGCACTTACACACATGGTGTTTTCCAAATTTACTATCCTAATATCCTTACTATTTTATCACTCACCTTTTTAGTAAAAACGTTTCTTGAAAATACCAAAAATCACCCTCTCACACAATACTTTAAACACATAAGTCTCTCCACCTTACCACATATACATGTTTTTGGAAACACACACATATAAAAGAGGGAGGGAGTGTCTTTATATAAACCCCCCACCGCCCTTTGCCACAATTTGCATATTGTAAGTTATGGTTGTCTAAGGCTACATCTTGCATGCAATTTGTTCTCAACAACTTGCTTTTTTAAAATTAAAGTACCTATGGCGGTGCTAACATAAGGCGGTACCATATATGTTAGCACCGCCTGACATTTACTTTATCTTATGAAAATAATTAATTTGACAATGCATTGTTATTGTTCTTGAGTTTAATGTGTAAATAATAGAAATGGATAATCGAGTTTCAAATATTGTAACATAATATCTAGACAAGAAGCCTTAGATTTAAAAAGAATCTAAGCATAATATCTAGACAAATACAATATCAGATTATTAAAAGATGGGTAACCCAAAAGAGAGTTGTTCAATCATCACAAAAACAACTATCACAATCGAGTATGCGTCAACTAATTTATCTATGTTTGAATGAATAAACTATGTGTTCTATTTTGTTATTGGTATAAATACATAGACTATATTTTGTGTTTTGTTTCTGCAATACACATTTTTTTGTTGTGATTATGATGGAAAGTTTGGCTACTTCATCATATAATATATCCATTTAAAATATTTTACTTATGTAATTTTTTTTCAAAATAACAATAAACAACTATTCGTTGACATGAAAACTCAACAAAATTCCAAGAAGAGAAATAAAAAGGGAGAGAAATAAGAATTGAAAAAGTGTTGAATCAAATATATTTATTAATAATTTATACACCACAATCAAATTAAGATAATTAATAGTCAACATCTACTTTTGTACTCCCATAAAAATGTTAGCAACACTTATAAAAACATATACTAATATTTGAATCCTAATTCTTTTGTGCCTTTCAACAACAAAACAAAATCAACTTTTATGTTTTTCATTTTTTTCTTCAACTTTATTAGTTTTCTTTAAAACGACACTTTTTAGAGTGTATTCTTCTCCACGTATGTGATATTTTACATACCTTCGTGTCACGCTCTTTTTTTTAAAAAAAATCTATGATTTTCTTAATTTGTTCTTTGAGAAAACTTCTCATCATATCATCTAAGATGTCATATTTACTAACCTGCAAGGAAATGCACCCATATTAATTATTAATAATAATCTAACTCAATTTTTATATAAAATTTTAATAATTAAATAATCGTTAAGCAATTCTAAAGTCTCATGGATTATACTCATTTCATAAAATCTTTAATTAAGCATTTAACCCATAATAACTAATAATATATTATATACTTTCTTATATGTGTTTGTAGATGAGGAGAAACCTATTTCTTATATGAGTTGACACTTTTTAAAAAAATGTTTATAATTTAATATTTGAAAATATATGTTTATATTTTATCAAATGAAAACACATCACTTTTATTGTTTTTTGAACTAAAAAGAGTAAAAAATATTCTTCCATTTAAGAATATATAACAACTTTTAAAAAATTACGAAAAAATCAAACCACATAAAAATTATTTTGTCTTTAATCCAAATACTTGTAAGAGATTACTCACACTCACCTCTTACTTACCCTGCGAATGGAAAAAAAATACTGAGGTATAATTATTGGTGCTTCTTGCTCCTTTCATTGTAGTTTTGATGGAACGGTAAAACCTGACTTTGTTGTTTAAATAAAACTAGCTAGTGGTCACTGCACAAATGCGTAGTGAGATTTGTAAAACGATGATGCCCAACTGAACTAGAATGTGCTAAATAGAATTTGCTTGGATAATATCAACGGGTCGTTTCTTATATATTTGTAATATATTGGACAATTGTTTTTGGATCACAGGGAAGTATATTTAAATAAAGGGGTAAGATAAATAGTAAAAAAAAACAGATACGAAAAAAGAAAATAATAAGTCAAGAAGTTATTTATAAGCTTCTAGTTTACCTTATGAGATAGTAACTTTAATTAATCATTAGTAAAAGTTACATGCTTAGGTTGTTTTAGATATGGTGAAAAGTTTACGATAATCTGGGCTTTTTGTTGCAGTCATCAACAGGAACAACTGAGGTCGGTCTCAGTTCTGGTTCAATTTCTTCAAATATTTTGTCAAGACACTGTATAACTCTCGAAGAAGAAACAAGAATGTCTTATGAAAACATAAAAAAACCAAATTATATGAGTACATGTTAGTTTGGGGTGGAAGGAAAAAATAAAATAATCAAAATATGGGAAAAAAAACATAATAAATACAATAAACAATAGACAATTATATAATTTGCGCATAGGAACTGATAAGAGATAAAAGTGACCACAAAGGTGAATTGGTGTACATTATAATATAGTTATATAAAATGCCCAGAAGTAAACATTATGAAGTAGTTTGAAGGATGAGATGTAAAATGCTAGTAATAATGAATCTTTATTGAAAGGTATATACTTAGTTATTGTGAAGTGTGTTTAGAATTTATGATTGTAGTTTTTGGTGCAATCATCACCAAGAAAATTGAAAGTTATCAGCAGTGTTGGTTCATTAGTAGCACACGGTTCATTTGATATTTGGGGGGTGAAAAAAAGGAGAGTTGAAATAGTTTGATGAATATAAATTTGAAAAAATGTTTGAATAAATAATGATAGGTAATTGAAATAGTTGTGAGTCTCATTTCAACATTGTCATTATCTCTTCTTTTTTTTTGTTTAAAGTTGACCTCCCTCTAATTCAACATCTTCAGTCTGACAGTAATAGATAACAGTGAAGCGTTGCCTTCCGTTTGATGGTTGCATATGAACAAGTTTGATATGAACGAGAAAGGTTTGTGTTTTCAGGTCAGCATGAACCTTATTAAGAGGAAGTTCAATACTCTTTTTACTAAAGAGAAAAGTGTAAATCATTAGTCAAATAATAAAGATGTCAAGCTTCACACAATTCCAAAGATGATACCTATAAAGGAGAACATGAAAAGGGACATGCAGCCACTATGACCATTTCAGAATTCTTGCTTTTAATGGCCATACTATAAGAGATAACACTCGATGGCTAATCCAATAAACAACAACAGAAAAAGGGAAGCAATTATAATCTACAAAAAGACACAAGGTTCCAATTTTTATCTAAATTTCTTACAACTATAGAACTAATGGGGTTTACTTCCAACATGTTATAAGAAACAAGCCCACTGCTTATCAACTAGTTTCTTGGCATGTTCTAAGGCCTATAAGGGATATAAATGCTCAACATAGAACAACGAATACTCACTACAACTTAAGTTTATATACTAAAGGAGAAATCAGTACAGAGTATAAAAGCTATTAGGATTTATGTGTTCTTATTTGATCCAGTATGCAGATAGGAAAGAGATAAATGAACATGAGAATAGCTGCATAAGAAAAGTAGAAAACTAAAGGAACCAAGATGAAAAAGATAACGGTTAATTGATCTCCTGAAAGTTCATAGGTAAATAAACAATAGGCAATAATCAGTTGCTAAAATCTGTATCTACTTGAACAATATTAAAAAAAATGCAAAGCCTATTTTTACTTAATAAATATGTCAAAAAAGGAGAAAGAAAGATAAATAAAGGGAGAAGATGATAGGGACTTATTAATTGCATTACCCACTTAAGAAAATTTGCAAACTTCTTCACTTATGCTTTTTATTGAATGAGCTCTCCTTCCCTTTGAGTGAGCTAAACTACTAATGCTTCTACCTAAAACTTAAAAAAGGAAACATTTAAGTTAGTAATGGTTCTCTTTTAACTTAAAAGATAGGATAGGTGAAAGCAGATGAGCAAAAAATCAAACAAATGCTAGCAGTTAGGTATGCCCCCTTCCTCTACTAATGATGTTTGCAAGCTAAAATGCTTAATAAGCTTTAAAAAGTTTTGATCCACACTCCTTGATTTTTCTCTTACTCAAGAGTCAATATGACTCCTCTCTGTTTCCCCAACAGACATCCAAAGGGATAGTTCTTCTTCTTACCATGTGGATAACATCGATATCACTGGTTTTGGTCTAGAGGCCATACGTAAACTTCAAAAATTGTTGCACTCTAGTTTCCACATGAAAGACCTTGGCCAACTCATCTACTTCTTAGGGTTCGAAATTCATTATAGGCCTCAAGTCATTTTCTTGAATCAACAGAAATACATTCAAGATTTAGTGAAGTTAGTCAGACTAAAAAAAAAATACTTATGTTAAAACTCCAATGGAAGTTAATGTGAAATACCAATGTAATAAAGGCAAGATTTTTAAAGATCCTACTTTATATCGTAAGCTGGTTAGTAGTCTTATTTATCTAACAAGACTAGACATCTCTTATGTTGTTCACACTGTTAGTAAGTTCATGTTATTTCCTTGGCATCTCCACTTATCTACAATTCGACGCATCATCTGATACACTCTTAGCATACCTAATTATAGCTTACTTTTCCCTGTTGGCTCTTCACTTCAACTACAAACCTTTAGCGATATTTATTGGGTTGATTTCCTGGACAGAAGGGAATCTACTACTGGATTGTGTACATTTCTTGATGATGCTCTTATCTCTTGTAAATGCAAGAAACAAAATTATGTATCTAAGTCATCCAGTGAGGCAGAATATCGTGCCATGTCTGATGCCTATTCTAAAATCATTTGGTTATGTGGTCTGCTCACAAAGCTTGGTTTTCTACAACTTCAACCAACTTCATTACATGTTGACAACATTAATGCCATCCAAATTGCTGCCAAATCTGTCTACCATAAGCATACAAAGCACATAGAGTTTAACTACCATTTCATCCAAGAGGCCTATGACTGTCAAGTCATTACCTTGCCTCATATCTCCACTACTCTACAGGTTGAAGAAATTTTCACAAAATCCATAACACGAGAATGCCATAATTTTTTTTTGGTAAATTGATACTTGTAGACTCACCAACATCAATTTGAGGAGAGATGCTAGAAGATTTAGAATCAGCTACTGATTTATGATTTAGTTAGCCAATTTGTTAATTTAATTAATTTATTCCATTGACTTTCCTATTTAGGTAGTCAAATCTAAGTTAAAGGGAACTGATTTTTAGTTCCTTATTTAGATAGGTCTCCTCCTGTCGTATACGTTCTTGTCTAAGGTCCATATGAATGTTTCTTGTAATAAACACAAATTTTAGTGCTCAAAATTCTCTAATAAATACATAAATTTCCAGTAGTATACATTCTAGCTTGTCTAATATTCATATTTGCGTCTAAAACATCCCTAATGAATGGGGGCCTTCAAACTAAAAAATGATGGGCAATTTGACATGAAATGAGTAAATGTCACTTCATATTCACATTCTATGAAGGTTGCAGCAACTGTGCTTTTACCCATATGGACCTTACTTTGTATTTACACAAGTAAATATTTTTCTTATCTTCATTTCTAAATATGAATGAAGAAGTTCTACAAACACAGAAGCAGTGCCATGCATTTTGTGGGAAATTATGACTAAAGAATTTCAAAGTGTTACCTTCTTCTTTGCAATTTTGACCATTTCCCCCAATAGATTATTTTCAGCAATTTGAAAATGAACAAAATCACCACAGCTTTTTACCATTGTTTCCAAAAGCTGCAACGCAGATTTGATACGCAATCAATCAATAGCATAGGCAAGATAGAAAATAGCTCCACTACTATTAACTTGGTAATTGCTACACAAAAAAGGTACAAGCCAATAATATGAAAACAATCATAAAATGAAACTGTAATCAAATTACAGTCAAAGCCAGTGGTTGTACTCTAGGGTTCTTGTGCTAAAACCTTTTCTTCACAACTTTCACTACGTCTTTTGCGCCTTGAGCTATTCAAAACATGCTTATCAATGTACATAAAATTTACATCCATAGAATATGCACTACAACAAAAACGACATACAGTAACAAGTGATAAGTGCTATTAAATATGAATGGTAACACTAATGAGTATGCTATGACAGCCCATGTTACTAAAGATATGATGC
>JAOQMS010000004.1:4939152-4955838 GCA_027563885.1 Erythroxylum longipes | reverse complement strand
AATTCTTACCCTTAATTAGCATCAAACACACAAGAACAACACTGAAAATCAAACTTAATGAAAACATGCAAAATGAAACCTAAACTAGAACAACAAACAACAATTATGCTAGAAAACACATCCTAATTACCTATAAAAACATATCCTAATGCACACATATCACTGCTCTAACACTATTCCCTCAGTTAATGTTATCCATTAACATTAGGAATCTCAATAGGTAGCCTGTAGCCCGAAGGGCCGGGATAGGTCAGCCTGTAGCTCGGTCCATGGCCCAACGGGCACGGACAGGCCCGACCAATCTTACACACCATATTTTTTTAAAGAAAAATGTCAAAAACGACATCGTTTTTGAAGTAATGGTAGGGCCATAGGCTGATATGGCCCGCCCGTGGCTCTAGCTAAAATCGGGTCAGGCCAGGCCAAATTTGATATCCCTACTTAACATAGAATTTTCATGAACATTAGATGACTTGGTAAAGTCAATATTCAACAGTACTTAAAAACATCCATATAGGTATCAACCCATCTAAGAATTTGATAAAACTCAAAGAAGGGTTTGGACCATTTAGAGATGGAAGTTTGGTTGGGGCCCGACCCAGGTTGATCAAGCCTCAAGCTGAACCTCAGGCCCCTTTTTTTGAAAAAGTTTAGCTTTAAGCTGAGATCAGATTGTTCAGGCTCGGCCTAACCCGAGGCCTAACACTTACAAACAAAATTACTTCATTTTTGCATTTTTTAGTTTTAAAAAAAGTTTGAACCGGGTCGATGTAGATTCGAGCCATTTCCATCACTAGAACCATTTTAGGTTTAATCTCTCGAATTGCAACCCCCACTATATGGATTTCACTCACCAAATATTATGGCACAAAAAACATTGGGTAATGCTCATTTACAAAGCCACAGCAGCAAGCAGATTATTGCCGACAAGTTGAGAGAGACTAGGCTTAGGTGGTTTGGGCGTGTGAGCAGGGGGCACTCTGATGCTCCGGTGCAATGCTGTGAGAAAACAACCCTTAGTGACTATAAGAGGATAAAAGGGAGGTCATACAAGAATTAGAGGGAAGTGATCAAGAAAGATATGATAGAGTTGACTCTTATTGAGGAAGTGACCAGAAATAGAAAATTCTGGCGTGATCGGATAAGGGTAAAGGATACCCTTTAAAGTTCACCTAAGTAGTCGAGTAAGTTTTTATGAGCTATTTATTATAACGCTCACATAATGTATTTACCGCGTAGGAAGTCCAACCCCAGTGTCCAATATGTCCTTTCTAGTTATGAATCGTGGACAAGTTCTTCTGTCATACTACTTGGTTTTTCAGCACAGGTATATGGGGAAAGGTCCCGCTAGGCCGTTTGTAACCGTAGGAGTGTCATACTCACAGGGTATTTGAGCAAGGACTCCTAGCCTAACTAGAGACAAGAAGAGCCATACTTTGCAGCTTAACAAGTATTAGCAGATCTGGACACCATATCAAGTATATTCTTTGGTTCTTTTTATGTTATTTATTTACATATTTATTTTAAATTTATTTACTTAATCTTTTAGCATATCAGTTTTACTTTTTTATTCTTTTAACTTGCATCACTTTTTCATTGTCACATTTGTATGTGGGTTTACCGGAAATAGCCTCTCTACTCTGTAAGGGTAAGGTTGCGTACTATTAGGCCTCCTTAGACCCACTTTGGTGCGGAATTTCGGACTGGGTGATGATGATGATGATTATTAATTACTTTTAGTTAATCTTTTTTAGTTTAATTTCAATTATTATTAAGTTGTTGTTAATGATGTGTCTTGGACCTTTTTCTGCTTGCATTTCAGACTGCTCCTTTGCTGTAACTTTTTTATTTCTCCTATGTACTCTACATTTTGGACTTATTTTGATGTCATTTTCTCTTCTGCTGGTTTCCTCTGCGTTTTCTGCTAGACGTTTTGCCTTTTTTAAACTGATGACTAATGTATTTGCTTTTTTATCCTCTGGTAACTGTTGTGCGTTTCACTCCTCTGCTTCATGTTGTGCTATCTGCTGCATCATCGTTTTATCTTCTTTACTGATTCAATAGTTTTGTTTCTTCTGGACTCTTCTTCTATGTTGGGTTACTGCTTCTGCGTTTTTGTCCCTTGTCGTGATACTGTGTTGTTTTATTGTTGTTGTCTAGTTATTGCTTATTCTCCTGGTTCTCTGTTGTTTTGCTTCATCTGCATTATGTGTTTTTATTTCTAGCGTATTGGCTAGGATTTATCTTTCCAGCTATGCTGTTGTTTTGTTTTTAATTCCTACTATATGTTTTTGCTAATTTTCTCCAATACAGCACTACATCTCCCAACCTTCAAGAATAACATTGAAATAACATAATCAGCACAATATCCATCCAATATGCTTTAAAAATACCCCAATTTAATATGTAAATTGTTAACCTATCAAACTCCACCATACCTAAACAATGCTTAACCCTAAGCATTCAAAAGACTTGAAAGTGAAACAAAACAAAACAATTCTAAACAAATCTATTTACAACTCCTTTGAAAAATTTAGTCAACATGCATTATCTTATAGAACCAATATCACAATCAAACCACAAGCATTTCATAGGATTCAACTCTAGAACAACCATCACAATTCCCATTGACCTTTCCAAACTCAAAATGCACCAGATTTGACCTCACATGAAGATTCACTTAATATACTCAAAGAAGTGTTTATAGGACATTTCACTCATATTCTCCACAGTAGAATGACATTAACATATGTTTGGAAATATATAACATCGCAACCATTTGTGAATTTTGTTAAAAACTTAAAAGGTATTTTATTTGGTTGTAACGGGGCTAAGGACAAGCGTAAGATGAAAAGGTTTTCTAGGTTATAGTAATCAAAGGTAATGTAGACTAAATTGCTCAACTTCCACCTAAATTCTAACAATGACCCCAACAATGACAATAATGATGTTCTAGTATCAAAATTTAGAAATCTTAAGGATCATTCTTACAAAAGATAACAAATAAGAACATTTATTATCCAAAACATAGGTAACTCATGATTGCTTAAAGGATATTCAATGACTTGCAATTCGTGGTTAAACTTGCTTTTCTTTCTTTATTTCCATTTTTTTAACACTTCTGCCCCTTTTCTTTTTCTTCTTTTTTTTGGGCACTTCACAACTTTATTTTTCTACATTTGTAGAGCATTCAAACATGAAATTTCAATATAACCATACATGTTGCCATTACATGTCAACCTTGATAGGTAATTTTCCAAATTTTAAATTAAAACCTCTTATCCTACAAATATACAAATCGGAAATCACAGTATAGATAAGTATCGTCCCACAGGGATTGGTTAGTCACCGAAATGATCTAAATTTTGTTTTGTTTAGGAAAATCAAATAATTAGATTTGAAAGATCCAAAATATAAAAATTAAGAGTCATACATACACACTTTAGGGTTGTCACAAAATTAAAAACACAACTTTAGAAAATGGTGAATCAAAGTATCAATTTACCAACTTAGGATTGTCATTTCCTAACTATGTATTCTCTCACTTTATCAATGTTCATTATGTTTAGTCTAAAATTTCCTAATGTCCTGGTTCTTTCACTCTCATTACTTGAACCAAATAAGCCCTGTTTAATGAAGTAAATGAATTATGTAAGCTCTAACTTCCCATTTTTCACTTAACCATTAAATGGATATGAACAGATTTTTGGACAGCCAATTTTCCATTCAAGATCTCTCTCCAAATGGCAAGGTAACTTAATATATGGAGTATTCTTGGTGTAAGCCCACTCTCATGGCACTTACTAACATATTTCTTAACTCCATATCTCTGTGTGAGTTGAGTATAAACAGCCATATACTATAAACGTCAAACATATCAGTAACATTGAATAAAGCGAGGTACTACATAGTTTAGGCAATAACAACCCTAATAACTACATTGAAATCCATCAAAATCTCATCCAACATGTTCATAACTATCCATACATCCTTCTAAATCAACAAAATACAACAAATAAGCAAGAAAAGAGAAGAAGTAAGGCTTATATGTTGAAGAGCAAAACTGGAATTCTATGGTGGCAGCTTTGTGTCTCCTTAAAATCTTTTGATTCCACCTTGAATTCTCTTGGTTTTTCTCTCAAAAATGCATTCTTCTCTGTCCCTTGGATGTCTTACACTACCTACCCTTCTTCTAGGGTTTAAAATTGAGTTTTTATACCCCATTTAATGCTTAAAACAATGTAGGAAGGAGGAAGTTACCAGCTAAAATTTTCCAAAAAACTCTGCTTTCTATCTTGACTTCAATTCGTGATATCTTATTGATTTCTTATCCAAAATGGGTCGTTATTTCACTAATTTGAAGCTGAATTTCTCTTATTTCTTTTGGATGAAAACGAAAAACATGAATAAGAATTGTATCTTGCGAAAGCTTAACATTGGTGATAGGTCGGCCCAGGAAAATTCCAGCTTTCCTTTGGGTCACACGACTTGCTTTTCTTTGGTTCTTCTACCCTTCCATCCCTCAAAACCAACTTCAAACCTATTGATTAACAGCAAAATTAATCAATTAATCATGCTGAAAACACATGCAATTCATACCAACATTAATGTAAGAAAAAGATATGCAACAATGCTATGCAAATTTATGCAAAACCTAATCTTAAAGACCTAATTCATACACATTCATGCATATTCATATACATTCATACATAATCAAGCAATTATATGAAACTAAGACAAAACATAAGCTAAAAAAGTTAACAACAATCAATTTATCAAGATTAACTAACAAATTATCCTAAGAAAAGTATGTACAAATGCCACCAATCAAACCTCAAACTACAAACCAATAAGTTAAAGCAACTGTTTTCCATTCCTTTAATAACGAGTTGAAAATGAAGGTCAAAACACAAGGCTTGGGCTAAATTTTGTGATTTTATGTCAAAGAAAGAGGTTAACGCTTCAACTTGGCTAATTAGGGGAATTAACACATAAGGTGAGTTTAAGAAAGCCAAAAAGGGTTAATCCTAAATGTCTTTATCACTTTAACGCACCAAATTCACTAGTGGTATCAACATGCATAACAGAGCAAGTTATAGAATGATCAAACCATGTGCGACAACACTCAATAAGAAAACAATTTGAGCACAAAGAATGAAATTGCTCTTTAAAGGCTCAATTCTCACTTATTTAAGTAGGCTTTTGTCAAATCTTGTACACTTTTCATTCAAATTAACCATTGCAGAAAAGATAGTCATTCTATCACGAAATCACTATTCATGCCTGCAATCCATCATGTCTTCCTAGTTCGATAAAATAATATACATTAACTTACAAAACCAAAACAATTTTTAAAAAAAATTCAAGAAATTCCTCCCCCATGCCTAAAATCTACATTGTTCTCAATGTACAAAAACATAAAGCAAGAAACACAAAAAGGAAAAAAAATTAATAAGAATATAACACAAATCATAATGAACACCAAAAACCAACGAAGGAGAGGAGAGAATAGAAAACAGAAGATAAACAAAGAAAAGAAACTTCGTTGGACAAGCTATGGTGGAGGAGTTGAGTGTGGCTTGGTTGTTATCTGCGTTGTGGGTGTAGGCTAATTTGATTTTTCCTGCAAAGAAGAAACAAGAAGATGAGCGTATTGGGTTTTTTGTTTTTCTAAATAAATAAAAATAGTTAAAATAAAATAAAAATATTTAATTAAATAAATAAATTAAATACTTAAATGAGAAAAATTAAAAAAATCATTGGGTTGCCTCTCAATCAACACCTTTCTTTATTGTCTTGTCTAGACACAACTTTCGTGCTTCAGACTGATTCATAAAGGTGCTGAATGAAATAAATCCCCTTTACAAAAGAGATGTCCAAATTGTCAATGAAAAGTTTAAGTCTATGACCATTTACATTAAATATTTAGTTAGTCTCTTAACTTTCAATCTCAATAACACCGTGAAGAGAAATATTTCTGACAAGATATGGTCTAGTCCACTTAGACCTCAACTTACCAGCTATGAGTTTCAATCGTGAATTATAGAGTAAGAATTTTTGGCCTACCAGAAATTGTTTCTGATGTAAGAATTTGTCATGTAGGTATTTGGTCCTCTCTTTCTAAATCCGAGCATTGTCATATGATTCCTCTTCCAAATCTTGGAGTTGTAACTTTCGCTCCTCTCTTGCTACTTAAGCCTCGAAGTTGCATTGCATAACTGGCCAAAAAGCATGATGTTCAATTTCAACAGGTAAATGACACATTTTACCAAAAACCAACTGATAAGGCGACCATAAGCGTACAAAGCACATAGAGGTTGATTGCCTTTTTATCTAAGAGGCCTATGACTGTCAAGTCATTACCTTGCCTCATATCTCCACTACTCTACAGCTTGAAGACATTTTCACAAAATCCATAACACGACAATGCTATAATTTTTTATTGGTAAATTGATACTTGTAGACTCACCAACATCAATTTGAGGGAGATGTTAGAAGATTTAGAATCAAATACTGATTTATGATTTAGTTAGCTAATTTGTTAATTTAATTAATTTATTCCATGTACTTTCCTATTTAGGTAGTCAAATCTAAGTTAAAGAGAAATTATTTTTAGTTCTACCTTATTTAGATAGGCTTCCTCCTGTATATTCCTTATGGAGATAGGATTTCTTCTATATATATATATATATATATGAATGTTTTCTTGTAATAAACACAGATTTTAGTGCTCAAAATTCTCTAATAAATACATAATTTTTCAATAGTATACGTTCTTGTCTAATATTCACATTTGTGTCTAAAACATCCCTAATGAATGGAGACCTTCAAACTAAAAAATGATGCCCAATTTGACATGAACTGAGTAAATGTCACTTCATATGCACATTCCATGAAGGTTGCAGCAACTGTGCTTTTACCTATATTGACCTTACTTTGTATTTCCATACGTAAATATTTTTCTTATCTTCGTTTCTAAATATAAATGAAGAAGTTCTACAAACACAAAAGCAGTGACATGCATATTGTGGGAAATTATGACTAAAGAATTTCAAAGTGTTACCTTCTTCTTTGCAATTTTGATCATTTCCCCCAATAGATTCTTTTCAGCAATTTAAAAATGAACAAAATCACCACAGTTTTTTGTCATTATTTCTAAAAGTTGCAAAGCAGATTTCATAAGCAATCAATCAATAGCATAGGGATGATAGACAATATCTCCACTACTATTAACTTGGTAATCGCTACACAAAAAAAGGCACAAGCCAATAATATGAAAACAATCATAAAATGAAACTGTAATCAAATTACAGTCAAAGCCAGTGGCTGCACTCTAGGGTTTTTGTGCTGCAACCTTTTCTTCATAGCTTTCACTATGTCTTTTGCCTCCCTGAGCAATTCAAACCATGCTTATCAATGTTCATAAAATTTACACTAATAGAATATGCTTTAAAACCACGTGATCCATAACAATTCAAAAATCACAAATGAAAAATAAAGCAACTAAATAACTGGTCTGGTCACCATTCCCAAAATACTACGCTCTATGCTCAACGAATATGTTGTTCTGTAAAACAAACTCAAATATCGGTTCACCAAAAGGATAATAAACTAAACGTCCTCCCTAAGAGAAAATTTCCATCTAGATTTAATACACTAATATGAGATTTGCTCATTCCTTAATTTTCATAATCTACAAGTTATCATCTTATCAAACATAAGGCTATGTAAAAGAAAATTCAATTAAAAATGCACACAGAATTTCCTATAACACCCACAAAACATAAGTATAGCACAAAATTCTCTTGAGAAAATCAAAGAAACAAAAACAAAGACAACAAAAGAATAAAAAGTGAAAGTTATAAAGCGAAAACCCAAACGTCGACTCCAAAAATGAAATAAAGTGGGAAAACAAACAACAGCTCTGAAGAGCAAGAATAAAATGAAGAAACAAGTACCAGTGCGTAGAATTAAGATAATCGTAGATATCGATTAAGAGAAATTAACAACAAAATGGAATCTTAATCTTTAAATTTCCATATGTAATGCAACTTCATCTAAGGATTAGGATGCAGAACAAGTTTATCACCTTCTAGTCTTATCATCTTTGAATTGTTTTTCCAGCCAATGGGTGCTTCATGTCAAGGAGCCAGAAATGTGCAGTATTTCCTCATCCAAGCTATGTGGAATAGCTATATCAATAGGATTGTCCATAAAATTGAATCATATTTCTAGTGTTATTCAATCTAAGTTTACATTTACTAAAATGTGTTCAAATCTACTTCCCGCAGTGTAAATGACCAGTAAAGCTTTTAGCAGGGAGTAATCATGAGTAAACTATCGTATTAATTAAAGGTGAAAGACTTGTAAAGAATAAAGATTCCTTTTATGCAAATTATGTGAAATAGGGAAGATCAATGAAAACAAAGAACCAAAATAGCATGAATTGTGCCATTTTCAAAGTTAATGGCATAATTACAAGAAAAAGACAATATATGACCTCTTAACTACAAATCAGATCAAAGTCCCAACCTTTATTGCATGCTTTTTGTGATATCTGCTAACATATACACCCTCGCCATATTTTTAAAGAGACAAAGTATATCAAATAAGCAATCTTAGACCAAAAATAGATCAATTACCAAACACATATGTATGTATTCCTTCTTAAATCTGAATTCATCATGGATATCCCCATTAGTTATAATAGCAAATGAAAATCCGAGAATGATTACATGAATAGATGCTCGCATAATTTTCTCAACTTTACCTTCTAGTAATCACAAAAAAACTCATTGTTAACAACAAAGATATTAAAGGCATGCAACAAGTATGTACATAGAGGAATATATGGAATTTTCAATTTCAAAAACGAGAACAAAAAACAAGGACAATTATAATATCGAAATCCAAAACAACCTAAAAGCATGTCTAGTTTAGGGGAGAAAATCAACAGTTTTGCTTATAATCTAACAGCAAAATATGGATGAACCTCAGATAGAATCCTCCCATGTTTATTTGGGTATTGACAGCATAAGCTAAAATGACACCACCAAAAGTTTCACTGTACCTGAAACCAAAACCAGATCAAGAACATTAACATGAGTCGTAGTCAAATCCTTCGAGAGGCAGACCCTTGAGCGACCTTTGGGTCATCCTCTGGATAGCCTCCTATTGTATAAGAGCTGCACGTTTGCAATCGCCGAGCTTGGATTCTATAAAAATACGAAGGGATGGTACCAGAAAAAAAAACTGATTTGATGATCTCCTCGTCTTGCTGAGAGGTTAAAGATGAAATTAGGGGAGGAGGAGTAGAAATGGGAGGAGGATAAGTAACGAGGCGATGATCTTCTTTGAGGAGATAATTAAGATCGGTGGCGATACCGTCATCTAGGTTCGAAACATCACTGGAGGCTCGTGTAATGAAGGACTAAACAAAATCGATGCCAAAGAATCCAAGCAGATAAATGGATGACGCAATGAGGGAGACAATGGTGGCAATCTCCCCAAGAGTGAGAATGTGGAGGGCAGTGGAGTTGCAGATCTTGGCATAAGAGGAGGTTCACTGGAGAAGAGAAAGGAAAGAGCTCTGATCAGGAAGATGTAATAGTTACTCAAGAGATTCTAGAGGGATCGAGAAATTAGGAAGAGTTTTATGATTTCCACTTCGATTAAATTGGGCCGTTCAATAAAATGGAGCGATCAATATAGGACACGTTGGTAGGAAGACGAACATCCCCGTTCGGGCTGAGTATATTATACTTCAAGAGAATGGCACTGATAACGTCATTGTCGCAAGAACTGATTCTCGTCAGGCCACATCTCTTGATAAATCACTTTGGAGTTTGTTGATGCTGGAACACATGTTATCTTTATTGATGCACTAGTTCTCTGAGGAAATGAAGTCTATGATGAATTTCTCTACTTTGACAAGATTCAACTTTATGTGAAATTACTAGGTTTTATTCTATTAAATTTCCAGAATGATTAAGAGATGCTACTTTAGTGTACATTTTGCTAAATTACATTAAGCCTTTCAAACATTTGTTTTTGGTTTGATAGATGGTTACTTTTTTCAAGTATTAACGAAAATGCTAATTCTATTTTATTCAAAGTGTTTGACGTATGTATATATTTGTAGGATTGGATTATATATACATTATTAGAGTATAACGATATATCTTCATTGCTACGTGATACTGCTACATATTTGTTGAATTGGCAATTGAAATTTTAATTTTTATCTTTAAATTAATTTTAATACTAATGATTAAATTTATTATTATATGATCATAAATTAAAATTTTGATTTTTTATTTCTATTTTAATGAAATATTTTTATACATATGATTTTATAATAATTTAATATTGTTTAAAATTCTTAAACTTTAATTCTTTTTTGTTTCAATACTTTAATGTCTACTCTCATTTTGCAAACTTTAGTTGATCACGTCTTTTCAAGACTTTAAGTCTAGCTATTTGAGGTAGGGATGACAATGGATCGGGCAAACTCAAACTGCCCTAATCCCACTAAGCCAAAAGTGGTTCGACTCAAATCTTATTATTTAAAAGAAAACAAAACGATGTCATCAAATTGACTAGGCGTGGGGCCACAACTGCTGTTACAAAGGTTTTCTTTGAAACACTAACTTATTCGTTAGTTGCGCCAACCCTTTTGCACAATAACCTCACTTAGGTCGTTAAAGCAAGATTTAGCCTTCCCTCATGACCGTTGACTAATTTACTTGTTCTCGAACGCCTTACGACAGTCGCAGTGTTTCACTCGCACACCTTCTAAAAAAACTACGAATAATTAAATATTCATGGCAACAATAAGAACAAGAAAGAAATACGGTAAACACCAACCTTTATTACTTCCCTCAAAGTATACAAAGGATGTTCTCTCAATCTCCCTCCCTCTCATTGTCTTAAAAGAGTAAGGCTCAAATGAGTTATTTATAGGCACATCTAGATGACCAAGTTAGAATCCTAATAGAACTCTATTAGCTAAGATCATATTTTATCATATCTTATCCTTATCAAATTGCATCACACTAACCAATAAAATGACTTTCACATCCAATTAGGACTCTATCTTTACTTCATAATAACAAGATAAAATATAAAATCTACCTAGGAATGATTTATCCATATTCACGAAGACCTCCTCTATTAAATGATTCTTCCACATGATCTTTATCTTTAGAGCTAATGTACATCTACTGTGATCTTATCCACCACATCATCCAAGATCTCCTCATGTCTATCCATTGATGATGAGTCATCCAAACTAATAGCACATTAGTCTATCTAATGCTTTCTCGTGCTAACTCCATCAGTCATGATCTGTTAATTTGAGCACACTCTAAGTCCTTAGTCCTTCAAGAACCTAGCCTTAACTAAATCAGCTTATACAAGGTTCGAAACTCTCCCAAAACTTACACCATGATTGATCTACTTGCTAAGTTACATTGGAACTCTTACATATTCCTGTCATACTGTGATCCAGCTAACATTCCACTCGATGCCCATCTCAAGCTTTCTTTTAGTCTTACATCTGAATTTTGCATCTTGTCGAAAATTTCTACTAATGTGTACCAATACACGCCTTCGCTTGATATTGTTCCTTTTTTTCCTTGCCTCCTTACAAGTTTTTGCCTTGTTTTATTGTTCTACGTGTCAAACATTAGTTAAGGCTTGTCGATGCCTGTACGATTATGCTATCACTACTTAGGGTTTATCGAGTGTTGAGCCTTGAGCAAGGCTCAGACTCTAGCTACCTAAGCCTGACTAACTCCAACGTAACCCGTTAACTTCCGACCAAACAGGTCGAACTCTTTTGTGATCCCTAATTTATGGAAGTAGTGCAAGGGGGTAACGTAACGACGACTAGCTGCGATGGAATCAGAGCCATTGAAATTTTGAAAATGGTAAAAAGAGGCTATTTACTACCTGTTGTGAGTGGATGGATCACTAGTTCCATATTTTAGCTGTCTCTCTCTCTCTAAAGGCCAAGATCAAGCGCGCGTAGAGAGAGAGAAGAGCTCTTTTTAAGTCAGGGACTTACTTAGGACCCAGAATACTAAGACAATTCATTTCCGTATCTTGACATTTTTTAAAAAGACTTTTCTACCCACCCTCTGTCCCTTCCCCTTGCGGTATGCCAATTCCACTCCAAATTATGTTATAAGAACCCTAAATCCCCCTTTTTGTTTTTTTTTCTTTAGCAAGGTCTTATTCAATGTCATTTCTTTTTCTTTCTTTTCGCTCTTTCTTCTCCAGGAGAGAGGGAGCTCGAGGATCTGTTTCGTTACAACACCTAGTTGCTGAATTACGTTGGATGTGAATAACAAAATGGATAAACTTTTTGTCTCTTGGTGGGTGTTCTTGGCTATATTAGGAAAATATTGAGATGGGTTATAATCAAAATCCAATCTTGTGGCTTTCTTGCTTCTTGGTATTTGATTTTATTAAGGATTTTGGTTGTTCGAAATTAATCAACTTCATTGCTTCTTGCATCTAAGGTGTTTTATTAGATTCCTTGATGCTGCATCTCTTGTTATCTGTAGAGTTCTTTCTTGATTTAAGCACATGAGCTTTGAATCCAAGTTCACTGAATTTTATAGTGGTTATTGAAAATCATATAGTTGGTATTCCTAGTGTATTGCTGTTATTCAATTTAAGTCTTACTGCTTTGACTTGAAGATGGTTAATCAACCTAATTCTTCCCCTGGATCTTATGTCACCATTGGTACTTCAAACCATCCCACACCAACACCTCAATCTGAGAAAAACACCATTCCTCCTTTCCCTCCAATGTTACCTGGAGAACCCAGCTTCCCTCCTCCCACGTTGCAACATGATTAGATGCCTTCTCCATCACTCAGACCTCCAATTTTAATGTCCCCAGTCGGTGGCATCAAAACTAGAAGCCCAAATCCTCATTTAAGCACTCCCCCGAGCCCTCCTGTTTTCACTTCACCAGTCCGCCCTGCCGCTATTCCATTTCAAACCTCTCCGGCAACTCCTCAACCAGTTCCTTTCTCGTCCAGTGCATCATTGCCCACGTCCTCACCTCCCCATTTTTCAAATGTGTCAGTTGACCTTCAGCATCAAGTTTCCTAAGGCATAGAGGAATCGCCTTTTGAGGGATCACCATGTATTTTATTCTCAGCTCATAAGGTAACACTTTGTTTCCTTCCAATCAAATGAAACAAATAAACTTAATTATAATAAAATAAGATCCTGTTCTGTTTGTTGATCTTAGATATGAGTTTGTTAGGTATCATGATTGTTATGTTTACATCCTCACTATCAATCATCTTGTTATTATTTCTGTCATTTATATTAATATCATGGCTGGACTGATGGAATTTCAAGTTAAGAAACCTATTTTTCACATGTTACTTTTTGCCTATGGAAGTTTTAGAAGTATTATGTCTAGATTTCTTTTATTTAGCACACACATATATATACTGATAGATTCTTAATTTGATTAGCATGTGGATTTGCTCTATTTGTGAAGGTATTGAAGCAAAGAAAACTATTAAATGTCCCCAGTTTGAGTTTTGGGGCAATTTTTTTCTCCTGGAAGAGGGATTTCCACAGTTCCCCAAATAATGCAGCGTGATCCTCATCGCTGCCACAATTGTGGAGCTTATTCCAATCTCTACTGTAAGATACTGCTTGGTTCAGGGCAATAGCAGTGTGTAATCTGTCGGATGCTAAATGGAAGTGAAGGTGAATATATAGCTCCAAGCAATGAAGATCTTCGTAATTTTCCTGAATTGTCATCACCCATGGTTGACTATATTCAAACTGGAAACAAGAGACTGGGCTTTATCCCTGTCTCTGATTCCAGGATGTCTGCACCTGTTATTCTTATTATAGACAATTGTTTAGAAGAACCACACCTGCAACATCTGCAGAGCTCTTTGCATGCATTTGTTGATGCACTGCTCCCAACAGCAAGAATTGGAATCATATTATATGGACATACTGTATCTGTTTATGATTTTTCAGAGTAATCAGTGGCATCTGCTGATGTGCTTCCGAGTGACAAATCACCTACTCAGGACTCATTGAAAGCACTGATCTATGGAACTGGTGTCTACCTTTCACCTATGCATGCATCAGAGGAAGTAGCTCACAGAATATTCTCATCATTGAGGCCGTACAAGTTGGACATACCAGAAGCTTTAAGAGACTGGTGCCTGGGCACTGCTGTTGAGGTTGCTTTGGCAATAATCCAAGGACCATCAGCAGAAATGTCAAGTGGGGTGGTCAAAAAGGTTGGAGGTTATAGCAGGATAATAATGTGGGCGGGTGGACCAAATGCATATGGCCCTGGTTCTGTTCCTCATTCTCTTACTCATCCAAATTACCCACACTTAGAGAAGATGGCCCTGAAATGGATGCAGCGTCAAGGCCGTGAAGCTCATTGTTGGAATACAGTGATTGACATTCTGTGCACTGGAATATGCCCTGTTCATGTTCCAATTTTGCAACCTTTGGCAAAAGCTTCTGGAGGTGTTTTGGTTCTTCACGATGACTTTGGAGAAGCTTTTGGGGTAAACTTGCAGAGGGCATATTTAAGAGCTTCTGGTTCACATGGTTTATTGGAGATTCGATGTTCTGATGATATCCTTATCAGTCAAGTCGTGGGTCCTAGTGAAGAAGCACACGTAGACACGTAGGAAAATTTTAAAAATGACACGTCTCTTTCTATACAAGTGTTAAGTGTTGAAGAGACACAGAGCTTTGCGCTCTCCATGGAAATCAAAGCAGATATTAAGACTGATTTTGTATTTTTCCAATTTGTGACCCAATATTCAAATGTTTATCAAGCTGATATTTCAAGGGTCATTACTGTTAGGTTGCCTGCAGTTGAAAGTGTTTCGGCATATCTTGAAAGTGTTCAAGATGAAGTGGCCGCAATTCTTATTGGTAAAAGAACTGTTCTACTAGCCAAAAACTCTTCAGATGCAATTGATATGTGAGCAACAATAGATAAAAGAATTAAGGACATTGCTTTTAAATTTAGGTCCCAGGTATCCAATTCAAAACCTCATCGATTCCCTAAAGAACTCTCAATGTTACTTGAGCTTCTTTTTCATCTCAGGCGAGGTCCGCTTTTGGGAAACATTGTTGGCCATGAGGATGAGAGATCTGTATTAAGGAATTTGTTTCTAAATGCATCTTTTGATCTTTCACTTCGTATGTTAGCACCTTGTTGTCTAATGCATCGAGAAGGCGGCACATTTGAGGAACTACTAGCGTATAACCTCACAATGCAATCTGATACAGCTGTTGTCCTTGACCATGGAACTGATGTCTTCATTTGGTTGGTATGAAACGCTTTCTTATCGAGTTTTATATTTCATCCTTCTGTTTGTCTGAGTGGTTGCTTGTCTAACTAGTTTGATTGTGTAAATGTCATTGATGGGAAATATTCACCTTGGGAACTTTTTTTAGTAGATCAAGGGGTTCTTTTCTTGTCAACTATTTCATAGTTCTTTTCAACTTTCCTATGCAATATTAGGCGAGGCCTTAAGTTTATGGTTCGTACTTGCAAGGTGCTGAGCTTGATGCCGATGAGGGAAGACCTACTTTAGCAGCTTGCAGAACATTAGCTGAAGAGCTCACTGAATTACGTTTTCCAGCTCCTCGAATCCTTTCATTCAAGGTCTGTTTCTCTGACTATATATTCATAACTTGTATGTCTTTTCCCTTATGTCCAAATTAAGCTATACGCTTATTGGAAACAGGAAGGGAGCTCCCAAGCCTGATACTTCGTTTCTTGGTTGATACCTGCACACAAGGATCCTCCATACGAGCAGGTGAGGGTGGTTGATGAAGAAAAGCCTTTTTTACGTTGGCAGAAATAGACATACTGTACATTGGGTTTGATAATGCAATTTCAATTAAATTGAATGTAGGAGGCGAGATTCCTGCAGCTTCGCTCATTGACACCAGAACAGAGAACGAGGCTGAAGAGCAGTTTTCTTCATCTTGACGATCCTAGTTTCTGTGAGTGGGTGCGAAGCTTGAAAGTGGTTCCACCAGAACCAAGTTAAGAAGCATAACTGTGATAGAAATTGGAAAGCGAGCGAGCATGTTTCTCCTTAAAGTGGCAGTCTTTGGAGCGAACATCCCAAGTTGGTTTAATGGAGATTTGTTTTGTCCTGTTTATATTCTATGTTTTCCACAGCAAAGAGTGCGTTTGAATTACACTGGTGATGTCATGCCAGCCAAATGGGCATATCACCATCCTTCTAACAAAAGATTTCCTTTTCTTTTTCTAACATAGGGGAAAGATATCACATTAGACTTTGGAAATTGAATTCGGATTCTGGCGTATTTTTTTGAGCAATAAAACTGTGTAGTCACCTTCCTATCCAATCAGCTTTCAATATGTCTAGAGTCTAGCTTGGTTTGGGGAGCAAATTAATCTACTGAAATAATAAATACTTATTCTCATTAAGTACTTATGTGTTTGGAATTGTTGTTTTAGTAACTGCTGAAACTGAAAATATATGTTTGGCAATTGCAGTTACGGTTACGGTTACAGTTGCGATTGCTGAAAAGAAATAAAATGATTAAAAAGTCCATTGATTTAATAAACTATTAATTGTTGTATAAATAATTAAAAAAATATTATTAGTCATATAAATTTAAAATTATAAA
>JAOQMS010000004.1:4915836-4926811 GCA_027563885.1 Erythroxylum longipes | reverse complement strand
GGATGATGCCTTGCTGTAGCATTTGCTGACATTGTTTTTCAATCTCATCTTTTTGAAAGTGAGGATATCGATAGGGTTGAACCACTACGGGGGCTGTATCCGGCTGTAAAGTAATACGATGATCGCACGGTCGGATGGGTGGTAGTCCTATCAGCTCTTGAAATAATTCCTCTAAGGCTCCCAGTATTTTCTCCAAGTCCCTCTCTTGAGTTTGTGCTGCCTGAAGATGATTTATTGTTGGGTATGAGGACTGCGGCTGTCCCTGTAACGTAACTAGGTTGCCCGCTTTCCCGAAGCGCATTGTTAGGGACGTAAAATCCCACAAAACTGGGCCCAATGTTCGTAGCCACTGTATACCTAGTACCAAATCAAAACCAGCCAAGGGAATCACGTAAAAATCAGCCTTGAAAGGATGATTGGTGATTGAAAACTGTATGTTGGTGCATTTGTCTGATCCCACAACTTGCTCCCCATTTGCTACAGCCACTTTAAGGTTCGTTTGGGGCTGAATGTGAATTCCTAACCTTCAGGCTGCTGTCGAACTAATAAAGTTGTGAGTATTACCAGAATCCACCAAACTAGTTAATGGCTGCTTACAAATGACTGCCGTTAATTGCATTGTTCTAGCGTGTTGTTCGCCTGTAATGGCATTTAAGGATATCGCCGGAGTAGTTTCTTCTTCCTTTGAGTCTCCTTCCTCTGTGTCTTCTATTTCCAGCCAAAATAGTTTCTTGCATTGATGTCCACCAACATATTGTTCATCACAATTATAACACAATCCTTGAGCTCTACGAGTGGCCATCTCAGCTCTTGTTAATCTCTTAATAAATGGAGTTGAAGCTCTGCTGGAATTGGTTACTGCACTGCCAACAACAGTGTCCGATTTGGCATTATTTGAAGTTCCCCTTGAATTGAAGTCAATGGTAGGATTTACGCCTTTCTTCATGTTTTGGGTGAGCTGTAATTTTCTTTCATAAGCCCTGGCCAAATTCATGGAATGTAACAAGTTCGGTGGGCTGTGCAATTCTACGTCAATGCGGATATTCTCCTTTAGACCTGCTGTAAACATGTCGACCTGTTGATCAGCTCGTACTGAGCTTGCCCGTGCTAATAATGTTTGAAATTCTCGCTGGTACTCTTCTACAGAACTTGTTTGTTTGAGGTTAATTAACTCTCCTAAAGGGTTGCTCCGCAAGGGTGGACCAAAGCGAAGGGTACAATTCTCGCTGAATGTCTTCCATGACATGTTCGGCTCTTCCTGTTCAATTTGGTAAAACCATAATTGGGCTTCCCCAATCATGTGAAATGCTGCCAAACCAACCTTGTCTCCCTCAACCGTTCTCTGATTAGCGAAGAATTTATCGCACCTATGCAGCCACACCAATGGGTCACTTGCTGCACAAAACCTCCTGTTCCTGCGCCATTCACGCCTCCTTTACTGCTGCTGTTTCCTTCATCAATGTGAGGATTCTGGTTTTGGTTGGAGCCTGCATTGCTTCCGTTCCCAACGTCAACTCCTTTACCACGGCTGCTGGCATGAATTAAAGCTTCAAGTTGCTGCGATAATCGTTGAAGATGAGCCGCCATCCGTGCCTCTACAGTGGCCCGCCTTGATTCTGCTGCTGCAATTTTAGCATCAGTTTCAGATTGGTTTTCGCGCAGAAGATTACGTAACCGTTCTTCGATGATGTTCTTGTCCATGGTGAGTGGCTTTGATACCAAATTGTTACGGTCCCGAGTCTGGGATCGCGTCACCGGACGATTAACTAGAGACTCTTCTCCCAACAAAGGGCTTTTACCCTTGTTCTTCCTCCTAGATGTACCTATAGTGGGTAATCCTACACAGCTCGTCGAAGGGAGCTGCAACCTTGAAACTCGTTTAAAAGAGAGAGTTTCAGATCTCGTGATTTCTAATAAATTCTGCTTGTTTCTTTATTGCTGAATAACTCCTTGTTATAGGGAAATCTCCTTACATTCAAGAAGAATAATAGAACTAGAATTCCTAACTAAACAAACTCCTGCCAACTAGAATTCCTAACTAAACAAGAATTCCTAGCTAAACAAACTCCTACTGCCACTAGAATTCCTAACAGAACATAACTGGAAATAACAAAAATTAGACCACCTATGGGATTCCTTATTTCACACACGGCATTAGTGTCTTAGGCAGTAATCTTTTTGCGTCGTTCATATTTTTGTCCCACGAATGCATCTGTAACACATTGCAAAAGGATTTGTGGTCATATTTCTCTTACTTCAGTTAACTATTGTTGGTTCCCTTGTGCTTCAAATCATGAAAGGTTTACCCATCTCAACTCCAAATACATAGGGCATAGTTTTGGTGATGCACCGTCCATCACCATTAATCTTCTTTTGGGGCGTTTACTGCCTGGAAAAGAAAGAAACCTAGCCCACCTCTAGTGAAATAGGTTATATCAAATTGATGGCATGTTTATTTTGCTTTGAACGTGATATGCATGTGACAATTTACAGGGTTGTTAAGCCAGCTGGAGTTGTTTATGTATCTGTGAAGAAACCTCCTCCGGTAAAGTCATGGAAGGTCCGAATTTGTACAATTATTCCCTGGGTTAAGATAAAGGATTCTGCTTTTGCTATTTTAATAGTCTCATACTCAAGTAACACTACAGGTCAATGAGAATTTGTTTCCATGCAAACTATCCGACGAGAATGCTAAATTGGCTGAGGAAGCTGTACGGTTAGCTGTAAAAGCTTGGGGCCAGAGATCACTGACTGAACTTGAAGCTGAAGATCGTTTATCTTATTCCTGCGAGAAGGTGCCTTACATGCACTCTACATTTGTGATGCAAATACAATTGATTCACAATTAAATTGACTTGGATGTTGAAGGCATTTTATACTTTTCTTCTACTGTTGATTAATTTAAATCCATCTATGCCAGTGCTGATCGAACTCATAATTTTGTGTGTAGGGCCCTGTTCAGGATGAGGTCATAGCCAACCTGCGGAATGCCTTCCTAGAAATTGTTAAAGAATACAAGGTCTATACTGAAGAAGAAAGAAAGAAGGTTAGCTTTTCCTTGAAATTGTTTTAACTTGGCATTATTCTGTCTTCAAGTGCTGATTGGAGCTTAAATATTTTCTCCATGCCAATTTAGGTTGTATTGGCTGGTGGACTGCATGTGGTGGGGACTGAAAGACACGAATCACGGAGAGTAGACAATCAGGTTTATTTGCAACTGTAATTGCTTAATACAAGTTTAGTAGTAAACAAATGTTGGACTGTCATTCAACTGTCATCTGACTTGTGTTCTCATGATTTTAATTGAAATAACTATCTTCTGCATATACTGTTCTAGATACAATCATCTCTATTTAATCTTCTAAGGGCATCGCACACTCTACATGCAGCTTCGTGGTCGTAGTGGGCGGCAAGGAGATCCTGGAAGCTCACGCTTTTTCCTGAGTCTTGAGGATAACATCTTTAGGATTTTTGGTGGCGACAGAATTCAGGTTTGATATATAGTGTTTTTATCTGCTCTTTGAGCCTGTTCTAAGATCATCTTTTTAAATACTGTTTATATTGCTTAAAGGGATTGATGAGAGCTTTTAGAGTTGAAGACCTACCAATTGAGTCCAAGATGCTGACAAAAGCTCTAGATGAAGCTCAAAGGAAAGTGGAGAACTACTTTTTTGATATCCGAAAACAATTGTTTGACTATGATGAAGTTCTCAACAGTCAGAGAGACCGTGTCTATACTGAGAGAAGGCGGGCCCTTGAATCGGATAATCTTCAGTCTCTAATTATTGAATATGCTGAACTGACGATGGATGACATCTTAGAGGTAAGTTATACAAGAAGTTGCTGCTTAATCGGGTTTTATTCCTCATAGTTGTTCTGAATGATGCATTTTTTATCTTGTACTCCAAGTCTTTCTTGAAATTTAAATGTTATTTTGGGTAGGCAAATATTGGCCCCGATGCTCCAAAAGAAAGTTGGGATCTTGAAAAGCTTGTTGCAAAAGTTCAACAGTTAGTGGCTCTGAATTTCTCTTCAAGCAGTCGTATGTAGTTGATGCTTATCTTGATCAATATGGCCCTAAAATTTGTGACATGAATCCCTGTAATTTCAGGTACTGCTATCTTTTGAATGATTTGACACCAGATGTTTTAGGAAGCAAATGTTCAAGTTATGAGGAGTTGCAAGATTACCTTCGTCTTCGTGGTCAGGAAGCATATTTACAGAAAAGGGTTAGTAAAGTGGACGACATTGATGCTTACAACGGGTTTATCCTTATTGCAATATAGTAACAAATTTTTTGAAGCATATTTACAGAAAAGGGTTAGTAAAGTGGACATTGATGCTTGCAACGGGTTTATCCTTATTGCAATATAGTAACAAAATTTTAAACCCCAGCATTCATCTACACGAGCAAGGTGCAAATAGAATGAGACATGCACTGAATTGCCGTCATGATGCTGTTAATACATATATTCATGTGTTACTTTTGTGGTTTAAGTTAGCAATATTCCATTGCCTGAAAACAACTCATCAAACTAAGCTACCTGTCAACCATGAATTCCTAAAAGATTTGATTCTCTATTATCTACATAATTACAATACTCTTTGCTAAATTGCTATATTGTGCCAATCAGTTGGATGATCCAGAAAAACAAAAAAGACGCTTAAGTAGGCCTATCTTCTTAAATTTGTACAGCACACACTTTGAGTCTCTCCGCATGTTCTGTTTGGAAGTATTGATATGGCTAGTGCTGTCCCTTCCTTCCCTTCAACTATTGTATGTCTTCTAGGAAATTGTGGAGAACCAGGCACCAGGCTTAATCAAGGAAGCTGAAAGGTTCCTGATCTTGAGCAATATTGATCGCTTGTGGAAGGAACATTTGCAAGCACTCAAGTTTGTACAGCAAGCTGTAGGTTTACGTGGATATGCGCAGCGAGACCCCCTTATTGAATATAAGCTTGAAGGCTATAATCTTTTCTTGGATATGATGGCTCAGATAAGAAGAAATGTGATATATTCCATATACCAGGTTTGTAGACGACGATCAATTAAGTCTAGCATCCTTTATTTTTCATTCTGCCATTTCTTTAAGTATGATATGTTTGAATTGGGTGTCTTTGGCAGTTCCAACCTGTCTTGGTCAAGAAGGATCAGGAACCAAAACAGAATGAGAAATCAACCAAAGCTACTACAAATGGTAGAGGTGGTGACAAGGAACCAGATTCAGATCCGGTTGGTGCAACAGAGTCATCTTCATCGACTGTCAGCCCTCAGGCTAGTGCATAGTCTTCGACATGATATTAATTTTAGTCTTTGTCATGATATTGTTTCGTTAAAGATGGTTCAGGATAGAAAGAAGAGAAATCCATTGCCCTTTAGTCGAACAGTAAATATAAGTCCAAGTGCTTTTGTTAGAAAAAGAAGAAAATAGGAAAATCTCCTGTTAGGCTGTACACCATAAATGAAGACTATCGAAAAGACAAATGGCTGCGGAGCTATAATTAAAACATGAAATTGGAAGTACAAGAGCCTAGATCTCTTATTGAACAATAAGGATCACCATTCAGGTTTCAGCTATAGTTTCTTTCCTTGTTTGGCTGCTATGCTAGAGCATTTTAGCTAAAGCATCTTGTCCACAATGTAAAGATGTGCGTTTTCTTACCTCTACCATAAAACTGAAACATCTTGACGTTGTCCTTGACCAAACAGGGATGGTCAAAATTCTCAAAAAATAAAAAAATAGGGGTGGTCAAGATTGGGACTGATTAGTAACACACAAATTCCATTATCAAATGGAGACCTGAATCCGTCCGTACGTTGCTGACACCGCAGGTGGCCAAAGATGACTTGCTTCTAATGGTTCTGTTATTTCTCCAGTGCTTTAAACTATAAACTATTCACAAGGCACACCCAACTCCGTCGATTCCTGGGCATCTTCTTCAAGGCAAGCTTCATGCCCACGAAGAATTCTCTCAACGATTTCGTTGACATCATTTCCTCTAGCCTACATAAGCAATACACCAATCAGAATCTCAAGAACATAGCAACACAAATATAAGATAAAACAGAAGTTGCAAATTAACTACTAACTTTTATGCCAAGGGCCATGGCAGTTTGCACTTTAACAAGTTCACCTAGTCTTAAAGATCCTCCCTTTTGATCCTTCAAATGGATTACTGAAACATTCCGTGACGAAGCTAAGCTAGGTAGATGCTTGGTGAGCCATCTAGGGTGGCAATCAGAGGCTAGTAGTACGGCCTGCATGCTCAACGCAAAGGATGGTACTATTCAAATATGTGCATAGCGGTGTAATAGCATATTAATTGAATTGAAACAAACTTAATGCTATGTTTAATCGAGTTTTATAATAGAATATAATATTATTCTATGTTTAAGAAAATTTTATAATAAAAAGAGATTAAAAAAAGGAGAATTTTATATTATATCTCATTCTATCTTAATAAAAATTTTTAAAAAATTAATTTAAAAATTTAAAATGTAATATAAAATAATAAATAACTTCACACTATATTATATTATAAATCTTTCATCTAAACAACAATTTATTATATTTATTATATTATATTATGCATCTTTTCATTTATTTCAAATAATAATTTTTTAATATTATATTCATTTTAGTTCCATCCAATTATAAATCGTTTAATTTTATTCTATTGTATTAAAAATTACTTCCACGGTTCTACCTAAACATAATCACTGTGCTGTTAGGTGAAGTTAAGACAACCTGTAGATTGACCACAGGCGCTTTAGGGTTAGTGCAAAAGGCACGATGCTGTTTTGTGGGTCTTTCAATCTCCTTCGCCGCAGGCGGCATTCTTTCAAGTACACGCGTGACCTCGTTGACCCCCACAGCAAATTGTTGCTGAGTTCAACGCAGACAAGATACATTATTATCACTTAAGAAAACTAACCCTTTAACACAATCACTGAGAGACAATTACCAACCTTGTACCAGAATTTCTCTGGCAGCGAGTTGAGTTCCAACAGCTTTGCGGACTCTATTCCCCTGTTCGTTACGGTTAAAGAACATAAGTTGCTGTTAACAGTTTAACCTAAAACACAGCACATTGAAGAAGTTCAATTAGTTTACCGGTTGATTGATTTGAGCAAACGAGATAGACGTTCTCCTTCATAGCAACTGCAACCAAATTCATCACCCAGATAACCAAATTCGAAGAATGAATTGTCAGAAAGCAGAAGCTCAAATTAATATAGAAAGACGAGTTGGAGAAAAACAAAACCCACATACTCTTTCTCTTTAGAAACAAAGCTGGACTTCGACGTATCAGCTTCGTTGCTATTAGAAGCTCTCTTCTTGTTTCCCATGTCGACTCTCTGAGGATTTGCCAGGTTTGAGCGAAGTGTTATACACATCGCTTCAAGTGGATCAAACGCATTCAATAGCCCAAAGGACCTCACTATACAGCCCAAAGCAAATTGTTTTTTTTTTTAAATTTTCTTTAGACTACCAACATAGCTTCTGGACGTGAGATTGACCATTATCGTCATGATTATGATCGAATACGATGAAAAATAAAGAACAATTTTAAAGAAATTATACAGATAATTGTACTTATATTTTTCTTTGTGATCACTAGTACTGACTATATTTCTATTATTTAATATAATAAAACGGGCGATTGTTTGAAAGTAAATGCACAAACAATTCTAAAATACCAAAATAAAGTAATGATCAAAATTAAAAAAATAAATAGATAAATTAGAACCATATAAGATTTTAAACTATATCTAAGTAAAATTTTTCTTAAAACTTTAAGATACTTTGACTTTATTGCAATGTAATGAACAACTCTACCTTATCCTTATTCTTAAATTGAATTAACCAAAATCTCTTTGTAATCAAAATAACCTAAGAAAGCATTAATTTGCTTCATAAATTCTAGTGATAAGTTTCACCATAACCCAGAAAGATTATGTAATTCTCTCTCGTGCAACTCATTCAACCCTCATCATTAATATTGTGATCTAATATATAAATCATTCCTTGATCTCAATGTATAAATCCGATTAGTGAATCTTAAACTCTCATTCTTTTGATTCAACACAAGATAAAATATGAACAGTTTAAAGAGAACCAAGAATTTCAATGTATACCAAATCTTAGGATCTTTCTCACCTAGATTTGTATCTCAAATAATTCATAATGAAACGAGGAAAAACTACACAAAAATAAGAAGGAACAAAAGAATTAAAAAAAACAATTAAGGTCGTTGATTCTTTAAATTCTTGTTGAATCATAATGGATTTATTGTTTCTTCTAAGATTGCTCTTTTTTTGACCTCTAATTGTTTTGTTGGCTCCTAATGAATTCTTTTCTCAAAAAAATTTGTTTACTGTCTTAAAACCGTTTTATATTTTCAATTACCTTTCTTTTAATAATGTGAAATCCTAATTTTTTGTCCAACTCAACCCTAAGACGTGACCGATTGAGCTCTATGTTGCTTCACTTGTATTTCTATAATTTTTACATAATGAATTACTATCAACATAGGAATGAAAATGAGTCGTGTAATCATCATATTGGTGAACATATGCTCAATACAAGAGTATGTTGCATGCGCTTGAAGGAATTATATGCCTTTACTTTGAACACAACCTAAACTTAGAACAATGTTGATACTATATTCCTTGGATAAAAATCTCTTAGAGAAATAGAATAGAAGATGTTTCAACATAGCAGTAACACATTTTTATGTTGTTTTCGTGTTTTGAGTCCTCTCTTCAATTATACCAAATTTGCTCCAAATTGACTCAAATTTTTTCTAAATTCATTCAATTTCCTTTAAGATACTAAAATAACACATGGAATAAAATATAAGTCATTTGGTATAAAAATACTTAAAATACAAGCAAATGCTATCAAAATTATGCTAAAAATAAAGTCTATTTAGCATATATCAAATTCTCCTATATTTAAGCTTTTGTTTGTCCTCAAACTAGTCAAACTTATATCCTAACTCAAATATTATATAATTCTAAAGAAAAAATTAGTAAACAAATCAAATATACTGATCAAGATTCTCCACCACTTATTTAATTGCTAAGGTCATCAAATTGTTAAGTAATAAGCTACTTATATCAATTCATAAACTAACTCAATTCACTTTATAATTCTTTAAATTTTCAACTCAATTCACAAAATTCAACTCTACATGTAAAAAAAATATACATGAGAAAAGTATTTCTACTCTTAAACATGTTCATACTCTTTATTGAAATAAAGCAAATGGTCAAATTTAAGCAATACAAAAGCATTCAGAAGCTTGTTTGAAAAGTTGTTAAGTTTTTTTACGTGAGAGTAAACACCTTATCATAAATACTTCCTATTACTTAATTAGGTCACTATCTCAAATAGCTACTATTCTCACTCTTTAACTTCACTTATTACTTAATTAGGTCACTATCTTAAATAGCTACTATTCTCGCTCTTTAACCTCACCTTTATTATCAATATAAAGCCAGCAGACTAAAATTACTTAATGATCAATTATTCACAATTTTCTATATATATATGGGATAATGAAAATGCCCAAAAGATGTATCATTTACTTGATGTATGTGCAAGTGATACAAAAGGAATCATGATGCTATTAAATATCTGTTCTCCAAATTTATAAAGCAAATTAAATTCAACTTAGTCATCGAACTTATGGCTAATTTCATAAAATCTTTATAACAAAAAGACAATTAAACTTATAATCAATTATCTAATTCAATTTACTTTCAAAGTAAAAAAATCTAAAATTTGGTTTGTATTAAGATATTCACAATGAAATTAATAAGCAAGGGTATTAAAGAATATAATAAGTCCCTTACACTTAAGTTATACATTATCCTTAATGTATATGTAATACATAAACAATAAAAGTAAAAAAAACAAAGGAGAGAAATAGGGTAAAGGACTGGTGCTTCCCTGATATATCATAAGAGCCAAATCCAACTTATTGAATTAAGTGGTCACATGCGTGTAATGGTGTAGTGTCATGAATAAGGGAACAACACAGTGTAGACATGGCAACATGTTGATGAACATTGCCCTTGATATTGAACATGGGGCATGCATCTTACTTATAGAAATTGATGTAAAACAAGATAGATATATGATAGCGTGTTGTCATCGTATATACCTACAATCCTCACCTAAGTGTGGATGTGGACATATGAGGGTGTTCTCTAACACAGTAAGTATATAGTAACGTGTTCTGACCATGTTACCTTAGGTTGCTTTTAGCTTCTTAGGCTTCTATTTGAATCTTACAACTTGGAACAAATAGGGAATGAGATATGGAAGGTGTTCCTGAACATGGTAGTAATATGAGACTGTGATACAACTGTGTTCAATAAAGGTGCTCTCAAATTTTCATATGCTCCAATATAAAAGAAGGCATGAAAAGGACATGTTAAGGTGTTTAAAAACACATTAAAAATATAGTGTCATATTTTTCTCGTGTTCAATTTTGCTACACTTATTTCTTAAGTGTAAAAAGATGCAGGTCAATAAAAAAGTAGATGTGTGGATATGGTATAGAACACAAAAATTATATGATCTTGTGTTAGGTGTTATATTATGACCTATAAACCTGCAAAACTTGAATAGCATTAAGTACAAGTTGAATGACATAAGTAAACAAGCAATCACCTTCAATTTTTAAGTTTATCCATAAGTTTAACAACTACACGAACTCAAAATAAAAGCTTAAACAACAAAATGTAACAAATAAATCTAAGCTAATAAAATCTAAGAAAAATCAAGAAATCTATAATGTTAGGTTGCTTTTCAACACTTAGTTCTTTATAATTTTGTTAGCTAGACTTCTTACTTAGGCATTTTACCCATTATTAATCTTGATGCATGTAGCACCCAAATACCCCCTGGAAGGATATATGAATGCCACACAAAATAGCACAAACAAATCAAAACATACAAAA
>JAOQMS010000004.1:4903706-4915736 GCA_027563885.1 Erythroxylum longipes | reverse complement strand
TAAAAACATAATTAAGTCATATGGAATACATGTTCAATGAAACATTCCAACTAGGCTACAATTTGCGGCCTTACAATGCATGATTCCTATGAATCCATAAGAAAAAATTTGACTAACATTAAAGGGTCCAGACCATTTGGATTTAAACTTACCTGGAAATAGGTGAAGTTGAGAATTATAAAACAAGATTTGTTTCCTAGATTTGAACTCTTTTATATGCTTTGGATGTTTGTCATGCCTTCTCTTGCAGTTTTCCTTTTGTGTTCTTGAATTTTCATATGCCATATTGCACCATTCATCTAGCTCATTGATTTGGAGTATGCCTTTATTCTTGCAAAATCTGGATCACAGTTAAAATGTTTTATAACCCAATAAGCTTTATGCTCTAACTCCACTAATAAATGGTAGGATTTTTCAACAAATCTAAATGGTATGATGCTAAATGGGTGTTTTCTAAACATTTCTATAAGTTTATAGAGCATCATTTATTTTTACAAACCAAACCTTTTTTAATTGCTCCATGGTTTTTCTAATATCCCCTTTAATTACTTATTAGTTGCTTCCACTTGACCACTAATTTGAGCGTGACAAGGATAGTAACTTTATGTGTAACAACAGACCTTTTAAGCACTTTTTCAAAATGATAGTTACAAAAATGTATACCTTTATCCCAAATTATAACCTTAGGAACATCAAATTGTGTAAATAATTTTTTCAAGAATTTAATAACTACCTTTACATCATTAGTAGGCAAAGGTTGAGTCTCAAACTAATTTGAGATATAATTAATTGTAACCATGATATGTTTGTTTCCCAAAGATGTAGGGAATGGACCCATGAAATCTATACCCTACATATTAAGCTCTTTATAAACATGAATGCTAGTTTGGGGCATTTCATTACTTTAAAATATATTACCTATCTGTTGACAACTATCGCAATACTCCACATATCTTTGTACATCTTTAAACAATATAGACCATTAAAAATATGCTTTTAAAGCCTTTCTTACTATTCTATTAGAATGATAGTGGCCACTAACGAGTCCATATGGTACTATTATAAGACGCTAATAATTTTGGGATGAGCGACACACTTTCTAATTATTTGATATGCACAAACATGAAACATGTATAGTAATACCATAGGTAATATTTTAATTCAAAGAAGAATCTCTTTCTTTTGCTGATAAATCATTTCCTTCGATAGAACCTGACCGTTTAAGTAATTAGTATAATCAACAAATTACAGCACATCCAAATTAGCGACACTAAGCATATAAAGTTCCTTATAGGTATTTATATATTTTTCAACTAGCTCCTCTATGTTGCCATGCTTAAGATGTAGGAAATGATTTATTGATTTTTTACCCCTTTCTTATATTTGATTTTGAGATCGAACTCCTGTAGCAATAAAACCCATTTAATAAGTATTGGTTTAGCATTATTTTTTCTAAGAAGAAAAGGAAGTGTTGAGTGGCCAGTATGAGCAATAATTTTGGACATTATAAAGTAAGATCTAAATTTATCAAAGTCAAAAACTATAGCTAGTAACTCCCTTTATGTAGTTGTGTAATTCTCCTATGAATCTGTTAGGGTTTTGCATACATAATATACGAGCTAGAAATATTTTTCCTTAGCTGTCTAAATATTGTACAACTATAAAAAATCATTTGATCGTATATTAGTTCGAAAGATAGATTCTAATTTGGTACTACTATGATCGAGGAATTTTTCAACTTTTCCTTTAAAATATTAAATGCTCGTAAGTACTTATCATTAAAAACGGAAGGTGTATACTTCTCAAGTAATTTAGTGAGAGGTCTAACTCTCTTGAAAAAATCCTTAATAATTCTCTTGTACCATTTAATATATCTAAGAAAGTTCCTAATGTCCTTTACCATTGTAGGCGAAGGCAACTTTTCTATAGCTTCTACCTTAGCTTTGTCAACCTTTATAACTTTACTTGAAATTTTGTGACCTAGCATTATCCCCTCTGAACAATAAATTGTCATTTCTTCTAATTAAGCACCAAATTGGTATCTTCACATCGTTTAAGTAACCTCTCTAAATTATATAAATATAAGTTAAAGGAATTATACACCAAAGATAGAGAAATCATCTATAAATACCTCTATGATGTCCCCTACTAACTAATCAAAAATAGCTAACATGCACTATTGGAAGATAGTAGGCGTAAACTGAAAGGCATATGATGATAAGCAAACGTACCAAATGAGTGGGTAAATGTAGTCTTCTCTTAGTCTTCATGGGTTATAGGAATCTACAAATAGCCCGATATTCCATCCAAGAAGCAATAATACATGTGCATAAGTAGTCATTGCATCATTTGATCAATAGAGGGTAGTGGAAAGTGGTCCTTACGTGTAGCATTATTTAGCTTCCTATAGTCCATACACACCCTCTATCTAGTGACAATTCTTATTGGAATCAACTCGTTCTTTTCATTTGGTACCATCGCCATCCCTTCTTGCCCCAATAGTATCAGAAATAGGATAAAGAACCCCTATACCAAATATTTTAATTGTCTCAACCTTTAAACATCTTTCATATTCAAATTAAGTCACCTTTGAGGTTGCACTACTAGCATGAAGTCGTCTTCAAAGAGGATTTTATGGGTGTAGAAAGAGGGAGGAATTCCCTTTATATTAGAGATTTTTTTTCATGAAATAACTCTCTTATGCTCCTTTAAAGCCTTAAGCAACCTATTTTTTAATTTCAGATCAATTCTACTACAATTATAAGATGTAACTTGTTAGTTTCAGCTAAAAAGGTGTTTTCTAAGTGATTTGGTAATATTTTTAACTCCAACTCTATTGGTTCCTCATTTGGTGGATTTACTCTCCTCTCTTTGCATCTTCTAATCTCCTTTAAGTTTTCCTCTTTCATGGGCTTACTAATCTCTAAGGAGGCCATATGCTCTCTAAAGAAAGGACTATACTTCCTTTTATCTTCTTCTTGTAAGATATACTTTCTCAGTGGATCTTATGAGATGAATTCCTATATAGTGCATGAAATTTCAACGTCAACCATATATATATAAATAAAAATAAGTATTGTCCTTATCAAAGGTGTATTTTATGGCTGCAAATATGTTAAATATGATTTTGTCACCTTCTACCCTTAAGATTAGTTTTCCATCATATACATCTATAATGGCGTAGTGATAACTATAAATGGTCATCCTAAGATCTAGGAGCCTCCACATTGTCCTTTATATCTAAAACCACAAATTCAATACGAAATATAAAGTTATCAATCTTAATAAGCACATCCTTTATAACACCTACAGGTTACTTGATTGACCTATTGGTTAACGAAATGCTCATCCTAGTAGGCTTTAGTTCACCTAGTTTTAATTCCTTAAACATATTATAAGGCACTAAATTAATATCCTCTCTTAAGTCTATTAATTCCTTATTGATTGATAAACTACCAATACGATAAGTTAAAGTAAAATTCTTTAAATCTTTTGTCATTGTAGGCATTTTCTCAAGCTTCTTCTTGTTTGAAAGGAGATCTTTCAAGAATTTGACATATCGTGGCGTATGTAATAAAGATTCAACAAGTGGTATGTTAATATGATTTTATTTCAACAACTCTAAATACTTACCAAATAGGTCTTCCTTTTGATCTCTTTCGAGTCTGCACAAATATGAGATTGTTAGTTTGTAATCCTTAATAACTTTCTTCTTAGGCTAGTCATCCTTCTACAACAGTCTTACACTTTGTTTCCTCTTCTTTTTCTTCAACTAATAACTCCATTTTACTTCTCAAAGTGACTGCTTTCATTTGTTCTTTTGGGTTAGGCTCAGTATTGCTAGGTTGAAGACCTTGTTGCCTCTTTAATATGTAGTTCCAAATTGTGGAGGGAGGCTTATTGGTTTTAAACCATTAATTTGTTTTCTTAGAAGTGACTCTCGATTTTATTAACATATTTCATTATAAGATCCTTGAGATTTGGCTTTTTTTTACTACTGTTATTATTGAAATTTAGGTGGATGTATTTATCTTTGTTTTTTTTTGTTACTCCATAAGAAATTTAAATGATTTCTCTAACTTGAATCATATGTATTAATATAGGAGTTATTTTGAAATTAGCTCCCACTAAAATCAACTTACTCAAATTGTTGTCCTTATGTACAAGTTACTTGGCACTTATAATCAGGGCATCCTCATCACAGATGTTGCAACTTATTACTAGCATCAGTTTAGCTACCACACTAATTTTGTCAATTTTTCTGCTTAGAGCCTTTACTTTGCCTCTAATATTACCACTATATCAATATTATGGATCCCACTTATTATTGTCTTTGTTTTTGTATTGCTTGGTGATAATTGTTCATGGGGATGTTTTTTTATAAACTCTTGTAATTCTTTATAGGTCTTAAAAGTGGCGGTTACCCCTAAAGATGCATTTATTAGTTGCTTAGTTAGGTAGCTTAACTCATTATAGAATGTTCACATCTGCATGCTCAATTCAAAAACATAGTGTGGACACTTCCTTCGTAGCTCCTTGCATCTCTCCTAAGTTTTAGACATAGTCTTGCCCTCTAATTGTTGGAAGGAGAAATTTCCATACCAAATCTGCAATGAATATACTGGAGGAAAGTATTTTGCAAAAAATTTCTTAGCCAACCCATTTCAAGTAGTGATAAATCTTGGAGGTGATGACCTTAACCATGACCTGACATGGTCCTTTGGTGTAAAAAGGAACAACCTTAATCTAACAGAATATTCTTAGGCTTTATTTAGTTTAAATATGTTGCATATTTCTAAAAAGTTGACAATGTGTACATTAGGGTTTTCATCTGGCAATCCATTCAACTGTACTGACTACTAGGTCATCTTAATCATATTGAGTTTTATATTAAAATTAGCTTCAGCCATTGGCCTTGTAGTGATGGATTCAACCCTAGTTAACATGTGTCTAACATAATCCCTCATTTTGTGATTTCCTTGTCTGACCATTGTGTTTGGTAATTGCAATTAAACTCTTAGATTTTTCTTTTCAACTTCTTAAGCAATGATCATTTAATTTCTACACCTAGCTTAAATGGTACCTTAAGACTACTACTAGTCATACTCTAAAGAACCAATACCTTCATTGCAACCATAACTATAAGATTAAGAAATATTGTTTTCAAATAAAAATGAAAACAAAAAGGTGATTAGACTAATAAAAATCAAACTTTCTTAATATCACAATCCCTAGAAACAACACCAAAAACTTGATGTGATGTATATGAATGATTAAAACAAAATATAAATAATATTATTAAATAAATCATGTAAGCAATTATCCTTATCGTCTTTTATAGTATAGTCTTGGTGAGTCTATTGTTAATCTTATAGTGACTGTGATTACTAGTAATAACTACCTTTTTATTATATAACATAATAAAACGAGTGATTATTTGAAAGGAAATAAATAAGCAATTCTAAAGTACCAAATTAAAGCAATGATAATGGTTAAAACAACCAATGAATAAACTAAAACCAGAGATAAGATTTTTTATAGAACTTTTTTTATGTTTTAACTTCATTCTAACTTAATGAATAAATCTAACTTCTTAGACCAAAAAGAATTCCTAAATTATTTGTATATTCTCTTTCGAGCAATACAATCTTTTATTCCTCAATTGAATTGAACAAAATCTCTTTTTAATCAAAACAACCTAAGAACACATTAATTCTCCGTTTAAATTATTGTGATAGGTTTCACCCTACCATAGAAAGATCATGTGGTTCTCTCTCAAGTAACCCATGCAACTTTCATCATTCATATTGTGATCTAAACATACAAATCATCTCTCGATATCAATATATGAATTCAATTATCAAATCTTCAACTCTAATTCCTTTGATTCAACATAATATAAAAATATAAACAAATATAAAAAGCTAGGAATTTAATTAAGTCAAAGCAACAATTCAATACATCAGATCATATAGTTCATCTCATCTAGATCTGTATCCTAATTAGTTTATGATAAAACAAAGGAAAACCACATAAAAGTAATAAAGAAAAAAACATCTTCGTGATTTTAGAATCATTAAGTTCTTGTTAAATCTTGATGGATTTCTTGTTTCTTCATCTAAGATTGCCTTTCTCTTAATCTCTAGCTACTTTTATTTGCTCCTAATGAATTGTTTTCTCAAAAAAAAAATCATCTATCAACCTAAAACACTCTTATATTTTTAGCCACCTTGCTTTTAATAATCTAAAACCCTAATCTTTTTGCCTAATATGGCATATCATAGGTTCGACTCTGTGTTGCTTCACCTATCTTTCTGGAATTTTTACGTAACAAATCACCATGAAAATGAGGTTGAACATATGTTTGTATAACTACCATATTAGTGAACATGAGCTAAACATAAGGCCATGTCGCATGCACTTGGAAAAATATATTGTCTCTACTTTGAACACGGCCTGAATACATGACCATGTTTATACTATGTTTGTTGACTAAAAGTTTTCCTGAGAAATAAAATTAGAACATGTTTGAACACGATCAGTAACACTTTACTGTGTTGCTATGATGTTATAAGTCCTCTCTTCAAATCTACCAAAGTTAGTATAAATTGACTTAAATCTTCTCCAAATTTGTCCTTTAAGATGATGAATTAAGACCTAAAATAAAATATAAATCATTATAAGTACCAAATCCTATAAAAATATCCAAATACAAGTACAATGCTATAAAATTCATGTTAAATATAAAGTCCATTTAACACATATCAACCATCATTTTATCCACCAATTTGAAATAACAAAGAGAATATCAATTCTTATATCAACTTAACTTAATCAAAGTCTTAATAGGAGTCTTTAGACATAATTTTTTTCAATAAATATAGAGTCTCATTAGTAATTTCTTGATTGAATTTTATTATTATATTCTTAAAAATGTATTTAATGTGTATTTAATTGAGTCAACTTAGTTAAGAACCTAAATTAAGTGGATGTGACTTGAAGAAAATCACATTTTATCGTATCATTTTTTTAAGAAGTTATTTTGATTATACACCTCTTGGTGTCATTAGTTTATGATCACCCTTGAATAACTTTAAAGTTAGTCGTATATTATTCTCAATGCACTTTGCTAGGATGAATGCATTTTGGAGTCACCAATAAAGAAATATGATACAATCGTTCAATCTTCAACCTCTTTAAAAGCATATTAAAGATGATTTTATAAAGTAGATGATAGTAAGATTTCAACCTGAAATCTTATGCGAAACAAGTATTATTGAATTTGGGAATCAATGCAATCAATTAATTATTTTCTTGTAACATAATTAAAAAAATTATAATATAACATTTAATTTATCATCTTCTATAATGAGCTTAACCTTGTCAAAAAATATGTCATTTAAGTCCTTGGGATTAGGGACTTTATTAGGGTCAATATTGAAGATTACATTGTGAACATCAACCTTTGGTGAAACTTAATAAAGAGTAGCTTATGATTATTATTCAGTTATTTGCAACATAGACATTCAAGAGATGACATGTTAGAGAAATGCTCCTATTAATTTCTAAGATATTTTTAAAAGTAGTGAAAGGTAAGGCTTTCATCACCTTTTGAGTTATAACTATTCTCGCACCTTCATCTTTTAATAATGTAATAATATTGTGGTATATAATGGTTTTATAAGAGAAAGATACATTAAAGTCATTATCTTATAATTAGGAGATTCTTGATTGTTATAATAAGGACCTACAGTTGTATAAAGCAGTCATATAATATTTAAAGTTAAATTTCTCCTCAGCTAGCAATGAAGCATCATTAGGATCAAAGCTAATAATATTTTGGATGCAAATAACTTATCTTTTGTAGTTTCAAGAAGAACATTCTTGATGTCATAATATTTAGCATTGATCTTCTTAAACTCCTCTTTAATTACTTTAAATTTTGTGCACACTTTTAGGGAGATAACTCTGTCATATCTTGACACCAACTTGTTAATAATAATTCTTGAAAACCTTTACTAGAAGCAATAAAATTATTGAATTTGAAAGGTAAGACTATGTTTAAACTTTTTATGAAAGCATTAAAACTATAAGATAGTGATCAAGGACTATAAAAAGGTCAAATGAAGCCTAAACAAAGGAAACATTTGTAACTAAGACCATATGATTATTAGCCCTATTAAGTTTCCTTTGGATTCAAAAATTCTCTTATCATTTCATTGCTCTGTGTGAATTTGCTTCCCTAGTATTTTAAATTTGTCAAAAAGGCATTAAAGAAGCAATTGGGAAGCTTCCTTATATATGTATCCCATTTTGTTGTACCTCTCAGAGACTTACAAAATTAATAAGTGAGTCTTAAAATCACTCACAGTGTGCCAAGCTACTTTACTTGATTAGTGCAACCAAATCAAACTAAAGATACTTTCTAATTGAATATTTATTTAAATCATAAGTAAAGTGTATAATTTTATCAATGGCGTGTAAAAGGGTAACAAAACATTTAACTGAGTTCCATAAAATCAAAATTGTGTCATTATAATGATTGAAAAAGTTATTTATTGAAAGTTAATTAGAAAATGAAAGAGGCGAGCCACTATTCAAATGATTAGCCTTAATATTACTTTCTAAAAAATAATTATCATAGGATTTTGGAATAAAATATAATATTAGATAACAAGTTCTTAACTAAGGTTATTGGTGGCTTTAACATTCCAATCAATCATGAACATCAAGAAGAGGTGGAGGACTGACCTAGTAAGCCTTTTTTTTAGTCTTCCTTCTATAAATTTTTGACATTTCTATTTCTTAGAGAAACGTCCACGAATTACATTGTTTAAAACTCAAACTATTTGTGGTTTAAGTATTAAACCAACTAAATAAATTGCAACTACCTCTTGGCTATGAGTAGAAGATACATTGATAAGGGAAATTGAATTATCCACTTAAACACCTATAGAATCATTGAATTAAAATTTTAAGGATTCATAAATAGTAACTAAATTGTTTAGATTTATGACTAACTTAGATGTTGAGGCTAGGTCTTCATTCTTGACATTAAAGGTGGGAATATCCTTTTAATTTTATGCTATGCTCAAAGGGTCAAAAACTAGAGTATGCCTTATAAAATTCATCATATTCTCATGTTTTAAAGAATTTACCTGTGGCTTGTCAAACCTTATTCCTTTTGAATGTTGTTTTTCATTTATATATAATAATAATAGTTAAAATATTTAGGTCACTTTTATCTTTTAATTGTTTAATTTGATTGTCACAATAAGTTCTTCCTTAATGTTTGCTTCAATATACAGACGAGCAAAATCGAGTCTTTTAACGAATTTTGCAATTTTATCCATGCATATAAGTTTCCTTATTACAATAATAAAATAGCTCAACTCATTTTGTGATCCAATACTCAAATGAGATGTATGAACATGAACCTATAGTGGAGCCATTTTGACATCTCCTATATGAAATTCAAAGTAGTGACATTATCTAAGGAACAATGTACTAAGTTTATGAAACTTTTTCATCTAAACTTTGAAATTAAATTAGAACATGAACCAATTAAAGTCACTGATGTTGATTGTTCTAAGCCAAATTTATCCCAATCATTAATATACAATGCTATACATTTGGGAAAGTAACTAATTTTTCTAAAAAAAATTATACCAATAAGGTACACCTTTTATGTGTACCTAAGAGTAAAATTTCAAGGGTTAGTGAAATCATATAATATCTTTAGAACTATATTATAATTATAATCTCTGTAGAGATAAGATTGTTATTTTATTCAAATATTATATATCTAAATCAATATAAAAGGTGTTCAATAACCGTAAAAGGCAAAAAATAGTTACTCTGAAATTACTTTTTGTTCATAATTTGACTTGAGCGTTAGAGCATGACTAGATATAACTTGATATGGTTTTGACCATCTTTTCTATTTTACAGATTCATGATTATGTTAAGAATAAAACTTTTTTCTTAACACCAATCCTTAACTACTTTTAATCAAAAGAGTTTCAAAGGAGCCCAACCTAAAGAATTTTTAGGAGCCAAACCCAAAAAAAAATTCACTCTTTAGAAGTAAATGGAGGCTAATCAACATTAACCATATCAATGGTAGTAAAGGCACTATCAAAGAAAATTCAAGGACTTACAAAGATATAAGTTGTCTAACTAGAAGAACTAGAAAAGACAATTAAAAGGGTGCCAAAATATCAGAAGGTGACACTAGAGAAGAAGAAGGAACAGGGAGGGAACAAAAAGAAGAGGATTGGGTAATTAAGTCAGAGGAAGAAGGAGAAAGATTGGAGGCTAGAGATGGTAACAGGTTTTGGGTGACACTTTTTTAAAACTCAAGACTAAAAATGAAGTTGTCTTATAATTGAGAGGGAGGCCATTTGGATCTTCGAGTCGGACCCTAAATCAGCCCTTGTACTAGAGTTCAACTTGAAAATTGAATTGACCAAACCTAACTTGTTGATTTTGAGTCAATTGCCATCCCTATTAGAGATATGATAGAAGGTGAGGGTAGATATAAGATTGAAAAAGGGGAACAAATAGATGATCAAGTAGGATACTTTTAACGAGTAAAGATGGTAATTTTGATACGACTCGATTTGACTTAAATTCTATAAGTTAAGTCCAAATTGGTCGAGTTTTAGATCAGAGTAGCTTGTCCTAGTTTAAATAATGTGAATCAATCTAGATAAACAACATCATTTGTTCAATGATTGAAGAACTAAGTCACTAAAATGACATTATTTTACTCTTGACTCGATTAAGGTTTTTAGTTGTCTAAACTCGATCAAACCAAACTCAAATTATTTGGCTCAAACTAAAGTGAACTTTAAAATAAACTTGGATAAAAAAAGTTAGGCTTAACTCGAGTTATAGATGATTTAAGTATAATCTAATTTATTGTGATCCTTATTAGCAAGGAAGTATAACGTAAAGAGCAAAAATTGGGACAGAATGTAAGGTGGGAGAAATCTTACTAAAACATTATAAAAAATGGTAACAAAAAATGTGAAAGTGAAGGATAGTTAAAGAAAAGAAAGAGTAGTACCTTCTAGTTTATTCTTTATATAATGGTAAGGAAACATTGGGCTAACTTGAAAGATGTTTGTGGTAAACACTACAAGAAAAACGTCGTTTTGCGACGAAAATTACCGACAGAAAATATTAACTTTCCGTCAGTATGTAATATTAGCAACGGACTTTACCGATGGACAAAGGCGTTATAAAAACGGCTGTAGCTAATAAATACCGACGGAAAATAATTTTTCCATCGGTAAATTTACCAACGGAAATAATTTTCCGTCGGTAAATTTACCAACGGTTTACATGTTTCTGTCAGTAAATTGATCAGAAAACTTTTTTTAATAATGTACTGTCAATACTGTCAATAAATTTTATTGCATGATGTTACAATTGATGCATAATTTAAACAGCTAGTAATGTAATAGTATACATTTTATTTTTTATACATAAATTTAATTGATGATATAAAGTTGAAAATATCTTAATTGATAATAAAAACATTAAATTGTACATAATAAGTTTTCGTCGTTTTAATAAAATGACCAAAAGTACACTATTAATTTAGAGACGACGTATGCTCTGATTGGTGCGATGAAATGCTACCCTTACCCTTCAACTCATCGACTTCATTATGGAGCTGAGCTACGTACTGCATCGAATTTTGCACCTGAGTTGCCCATGTTTGTATTGTGCTCCAACATTCTTGGACTTCATTGGTTATGGACCACCTACTAGATGCTGCTATACTGGACATAGAGGATTGTGAATAACATGTATTCGCAAATGTACAATGCTTTCTACAAGTGGAAGAATGATGTTTCTTTTTGGTATAAGTTCATAAACTATGGTATCATCTTTTTGTCTAATAATGTCAGAATTTATGTATTAGGTCTAACTTTATGTAACAAAAGAAGGGAAAAAAGAAAAGAAACATTACTATTCTTCTATGATGAGAGGATATACTTAAATATGCTTTCTAATCAA
>JAOQMS010000004.1:4881493-4903606 GCA_027563885.1 Erythroxylum longipes | reverse complement strand
AGTCAACTACTATCATGATATGAAACTCATCATTCCCTTGAAGTAAACTCTTTTACTTACACGGAGATAAATCGCAATACTACAGTCTAAACCATAATCAAGCAACCAAATTGATTATTCAACTGTGAATTCATTAATTTAGATTCTACTAATACACTTGTTTCCCATACATCTCTATGTTTATGTGTATTGCTTACAAAAGAATCTTAGTACCTTATGACTATATATATAACGCTTATTAAAACCAAACTCTTTTATTTTATTAATAATAAATATTTCCATTACAAAAATATAACATAAAAAGATTAAGGTACATGTAAATACACTTCCTTTCCAGGGCACTATATTTACATAACCCCAACAATGAATCCTACCTTAATAATTTAACTACCTCCATGTAGTTCATGCTATATCTTATGACTACCGAATGAATGACCTATGATTAGAATAGGTTATAAGTAGTATCAAAACATAGCAATAAGGCAAGATAAATTTGGAGACATCAAGTTAAGGGATCACTTATACAATCATCACAATAAGAATTTACATAGACATATAAGTAATATTCCAAATGGATTTCTCATATTGGGTCAGTTCAGTAATCTTGTTCTCTAAAAAGCACCCGATCATTTGTTTAAGTATATCCATAATTTAGTTTATGATTGACTACTTCCTTCATAAAGAAAAATATAATGTGTGTTAGTCTTTTTACATTTTATTAATATCCAGTCTTAATAGAACAATAACTAGGACAAACTTAGGGATAATACAAAAAGGCAATATAAATCTCATAATTATGATCTCATTATAATTTCATTTGCAATGCATAATTATCCTATAGGCTTTATCATATACATCTAAACATGTAGAAGATAAAGAATGTCTTTAAATAATTATCACTAAACAACAACAAAATTGATTGGCTATAGGGCATAAACGAACAATCTCCTACTTGAATTAAACCAATAATTTAAGTATCATATAATCATATGATGATCATGCCATTATCGGGACAGTGGCTTAATAAGAGAATTATATAAAATTCTCTATAGTAAGCACTTGCTTAAATCCTACATCTTTTATCTTAATTATCATCATAATCAAGAAAGTTTGCCTAAATACATCCTTAAATATTTAGTAAGACCTTAGATCCTTTTATGAGCCCAATGGTTATAATGTTCCACAGTACATTACTTTCTTGAATAATGTAAGGAACCATATCAAGTTCAGCAAAGAAATTATTGTCTAGCTAATCATTTCCACTAAATGAAAAATTTATTGTATCTTAATTAGCAACCATTGTTACATTGGAACCTTTCCAATTTTAGAATGATATTGTTCTAAGTAAAATAAACCTTAATCAGGATTTCTTATAAAGTAAATATCCATATAACCTTGAACTTAAAATATTAACTCATAGATAGAGTAATGGATATCATTAATACTTTATAAGTATCAGATATCTTAAATACTAAACGTCTTTAGTACATTATCTATATACTTGGAGTTAGAATAGGTAAACACTTCCAATCTATCTCTATAGATCTAATTCCTAGAATTAAGTTGTTACCTTTTCATATCCAATAAGAGATGCTCTTAGACAATTATATTTTCAACAATTGAAAATTATAGTTATTGTCCTCTATGAGCAATATATATCTACGTACTACCAATAAAGATGACAACTAAACTCCCACTATCCTTCTCATAAACATGATAAATTCACAATTAAACTCCCACTATCCTTCTCATAAACATGATAAATTCACAATCATCTCTAAAACAAACTCTTTTAATTCATCATGAAAGTTAGTCTTTCAACTTCTCATAAGCTTTCAACTATACATCAAATGTATCATCAAAGGCATTAGTTCCAATTGGATGTATTTTTATGAAATCTGAACCTTTCAAATTTCATCTTACTCTCTCTACTTATCTTGAGAACCATTCTTCTATAAGTATATATTGAAGTAAACAATTTGTTCAATAGTTCTGTAAGATTATATCCAACCTTTTGAATATCTCATAACTTTTTATTACCTAATTTATTTTTAAACTTAGTGGATAATACGTGCTTCAGCTAAGCATCACATCTTTAAATCATTAACTTTGACTCTTTCAAAGTTTTAGCATTTCATATCTATTATGAAATATTGCTAATTGACTGAATTGGAACTATTGAAGGTAAGTCATTGTACTAGGTATAGATATAGGAAAAATAATATTGAATCATACAATATCTCATATCGTATTTTCCTCTTTATATAAATCCATACTCTTATAGAATTTTGTTCTAAAGGTATTCACTAGAGAATCTCATTCCCTATAGATAACCAAAAGTTTAAAACTGACCACAATGATCTCATCAAAGTGCTTCATTATTCTCAATGCTTAATTTTTACTTAGATTTAAAAAATCTAAACTTTTCGAATATTTAAATCATCGTTGCACTTAATACATGTCTCTATATCATATAAAGTCATCAGTAATATAATTAAATATAACTATCATACTTTTATAAATTGCTATTCCATCCAATACATCACATGTATAAGGTTTAACAATTAAATACCATCATCATTCTTACGCCAAAGGTTGATTTAGTTATTCTTCAACTTGACAATTTTGATAAGTTTCATATGATTCATAATAAAAAAGATACACATATCCTTATGTGTAACATTATGATTCTCTTTATGTTGACTTAACCAACATATTAGAAAAGGATATTCTTGGTTATCTAATTTTATATTCTTGCCATTTATGTTAAGCATAAGTCTCGTTTGATACAACACATACAAGTTATTTGTATAAATTGGATATCAAATACTTTTACATAATAATATATTTCTTATAATAATGTTGAATCTAAATTCAGTATCAAGTACTGATCAGCATGAACTAGAAACACATATGATCTTTATAATATCTCGTTTAGGCAAGAAAAGTCATGCAATCATTTTTCTTTTTATGAAAAATATTTTCATACTATAGCAATTGCCTTTAATTGATGTCTATGTTAATGTTTTTAGTAGGTTAAATTAAGTGAAAATTTCCAAAAAAAAGTACTATACCTTTCAGCTCTACTCTATGCAACTTCTTACATCTTGCTATCATGGTGTTGATTTTCATCTTGCATGTTGTCATAAAAGTTTATACGACATTAGTCAACTCAAATTTTTAATACATTTTTCATCTATATGATTTTTACATATCGTAAAAACTTTGTCACCAAATCGTCAATAAGGATTATAGAATAACATAATGGGCATACAATTTTTCTATTTAATTTAGAGAACTCTTCTCAAAATTATCCTATGTCCAAGAAATTTGGTTCACTAACTTAGTATCAACCATAATAAACAAGGGAAATTTCACTCAAAAAATATAAATATAAGAAAACTAAGTAATTAATTATATAACATGAATACCAAATGAGATTAGGACTCTAATCGTGTATTTAGTTACTACCACTATTTCATTCGGAATAATAGCCCTCACTACTATTTGGAAAGATTACTCTAATGTTTCTATTGAGCTAGGATCTCATTCAAATATAGTTGATCTTAAGTTTGCTCAACAAACCAATTAAACTTAAATTAGGTAGATAACAACTTTATCTTAAATTAGGTAGATAACAACTTTATCGATTACATCTTATATGACTTCTAAATCCATTAGGTAACAACTCTTGTCAAAACATATTTTATATGTTATTCTTAACGCTACCACTAAATTCATGTGATCATGAGTTGCTGATCCAAATCACACAAGTTTAGTTAAATAGAACTCATTGTTATAAGACTAAATACATTTGGGTTAAAGTATCCTTAAATTTGCTTAACAAGCCTAACAATAAAAAGAAATCTGATTTATTCTTATAACAATGGAAGGAAACAATCACGGTCTCAATGTGTACTTAATATTTTCACTAGAAATTTAATTTCAGTTGTCTCTTCAATAATAAAATTACATGTAAAATACTAAGCATATAAAACATACAATTTAACATGCATCTAATATATAAATATATCAAACATATAAATAAAGTGTGTACTTATACACTCATAATCAAATTATATGCAAAAAACATCAAACTTTCATTGATTCTAGTTATTGATCTTCACAATCTAAAATAATATTTCCAACTCCTTAGAAAAATTAAATTAGATTAAACTCACTGTTTCCTAAATATATAAAATTCCTATTCCAAATAGAAATTCATCTTGATTTGAAAATAATTTTCAAATCCAATTAGAAACTATTTCCAATTATCTTAACTACTTTAAAAAATTTAATTGAAAACAATTTTCAATAAATTATGATACTTAGTTATTATAATTTAGAGAAACTCCTTTTTCAAAATTTTTGAAGTAACACGTTTTAATCAAATTAGAAAACTATTTCTAATTTAATTAGAAATTAATATTTCTAATCTAATTAGAAATTAAATTTCTTTAATTAGCAAACTATTTTCTAATATTTAAAGGAAACTACTTTCAAAAATAAAACATGTTTCAAATTTAATTAAGAAAGTCTCTCTCTTTAATAAATTAGAAAAATATTTTTCAAAATATTAAATAAAACATATTTTTCTTAATTAATAAATGAAAACACTTTTTAGGATTTAACCAAAGAAAATGATTTTTCTAAAATCAAGAAACTTATTATTCATAAATAAAGAAAACATTTCTAAATAAATATAATAATAATTCTCTAAACAAATAAAGTCATAAATTTAATTTATCTCATTCAAATTGAAATAAATAAATTTAATTAAGAAACAAAATTTTTAATAACCCTTTTAATGTGCACTACGAAAGGATTGAGTCAGATGGAAGAAGTTTTGGTAAATTTCCTTGGAGGATTGAATTTGGCTATGAAGGAATTAAGATGAACAAAATTTTTCAAAACCCTAAGCTAATGGATACGGAGGGCTAATCTCTAGGACACCTCTTGGAAACTTGTTCCAAGCAATTCCGATGATCAAAGTCAACCAAGAGAAACCAAATAACACGACGTAATTGAACAATTGATAAGTGGAATTAGGTTCTTGGTCAAACGAAAACAAGATGATAGTTCCTCACCAAAGTCGATGGATATAATAATAATAATACCAAAAATTCCCCTGTTTCTAACCCTAATGAGCCTATTTATACCTAGGTCAATTAATAAAAGGTTGGGCTAAAAATACAGGGAAGCCTGAATTAAAACAAAGGTCTAAAAATATATAAGAAACCATGTGTTCCATTGCTCCTAGTATTAAGTTAATTAAATAGCCCAAGTCCCATTTAATTAATACATGGCCGACTCTTACACTTTTTGGTCTTAAGTGATGGAACATTAAAATCAACCTAAGTCTTCATGTTTTCAAACCCCAAGTGTGCTCGGTCTAAGGATTTGAGTTAAATGAATTAATTTGGGCTGTAACCCACTAATTCTCCTCCAATAGCTTGAAGCTCTCCACCCTCTCCAAATAGAAGCCCACATGCATGTAAAAAGACTCCCTAAGACTCTTGGCCCTAGCTTTGGTCATGAGTCCTTCTGGCATGGCAAGCTCGCTCCCTGGGCCTCTGACATCCACACCTGATCCATTTACTGTCACCTTGGTTCTCCTCATATCATCCCTTCCCTCCTCAAGAAGATTCATCCTCGAATCTGAATCCATATCAAAAGGAGAATGATCAGTAACATTAAAAGCAACGGACACATTATACTCACCTAGAAGATCAATCTTGTAGGCATTGTCATTGATCAACTCCAACACCTGGAATGGACCATCATTGCTAAGATCTAGCTTAGATTTCCTCTAGATAGGAAACCTCTCCTTCCCTAGATACACCCTAACCTAATCACAAGGTTCAAAGGTCACCATCTTGCACCTCTTGTTGGCTTGCTTTGTATATACTTTGTTCCTCTACATAATATGCTGTCTCGCCTTCTCATGCAATTCTTTGACCATCTCAACTTTCCTTTTTCCATCTATACTAGACAACTCATTCAAGGGTAAAGGCACCAAGTCCAAAACAGTCAAAGGATTAAAACCATAAACAAGTTTAAAAGGTGAAAAAACTATAGTATAATGCACACTCCTGTTATATGCAAACTCAATAAATGGTAAACACTCATCCTAAGTTTTCAAATTCTTACCCACTACAGCACATAACAAGGTACCCAAGATCCTATTAACTACCTTGACTACCCATCTATTTGTGGATCATAAGTAGTATAATAAAGTAAATTTGTACCCAACTTGTCCTATAAAACATGCCAAAAATGAATCAAAAACTTAAGATCTCTGTCAGAAACAATAGACCTAGTAATGTCATGCAATCTAACAACATCTCTAAAACATAAATCAGTTACATGCACAACATCATCAATCTTACGACATGCAATGAAATGCGCTATCTTGCTAAACCTATACACAACAACAAAGATTCTATCAAAACCTCTATTTTTCCTAGGCAAGCCCAAAACAAAGTCCATAGACATATCAACCTACTGTTCAGTAGGCACAAGTAAAGGGGTATACAATCCATGAGGTTTGACAGCTAATTTTGCTTGTATACAAGCAATGCAATTAGCACATACATGTTCAACATCTTTACGCATACCAAGATAATAAAAATGCTCATGTAAAATATCCAAAGTCTTGGAAACTCTAAAATGACCCATCAAACCACCACTATAGGCCTTATGCACAAATAAAGCACACATAAAACAATTAGGCACACATAATTGACTACCTCTAAACAGATAGCCATCATACCTATAGAATTTCTAGAATGCAGCATATCCACAAGTAGAATGTACAGTAGCAAAGTCAACATGTAAGGCATACAAATCCATAAGCTGCTCAAAACCCAAAAGTTTATAATTACGAGCAGAAAGTAAAGTGTACCTCTTAGATAATGCACAACTACCACTAAATGTTATGTTTTTGAGGTAACTTGATGTGTTTATTCGTGTTTCAGGCTCCATGGCAAAGAACAAAGAAGTTTCAGAGACTTTTAGGCCCAAAACACAACCCACAACTGTGGCATAATAGGCCACGATCGTGACAAAGAGATATGAGCCACTATAATCCAGGCAACGATCGTGACCACTAATCAAGGCCATGATCGTGGCACTTGGGCCACGATTATGACAAAAAGGGTTAGACGCTGACCATAATCCTGACAGGTAGGGCCACGATCATGGCCTGCATAAGGTAGACATAAAAATAGGTGAAAACGTCAAGTTTTGAAGAACTTTTTGAACCGTTTCTACCTTGAATGAACCCTAGAGTTGCCAAGATATTTAAGGAACATAATGAACAAAGAAAGAAGCTTTTGCATCAGCCAAATTCTAAAAGCCCTAAAGTGCTTTATATATCTAGAGATTGAGGAAGGAATTGATGGAAGAGAGACACAGGGAAGAAGCCTACGCGAAGTACTTTCCAAAACAAGAGGTTTCTCGTTGTTGCTACCTCCATCAATCCATTCCATTGATATTTTCTGATTTTATTTCAATTTTATTGAGGTATAGAATTGGGATAGTCATTGAGAATAGGTTTTGTTGAATGTTGATAATTGTGTAAACTCACCTTTGGGATTTTGTTTTTGATATTAATGAAAGTTAATTGATTGTGTTTTTATTGAGTTATTTGTGATTCAATTTATGTTCTTAATAATTCAGTAACAAATTGAGAGGGTGAATCGAGTTAATATCATTAAATTGCGCTAATAAGAGTTAGGTAGTTTAATAGATTGAGAATTAAATCAAACCGATAAAATTGTGTAACGAGAGATCGTGCATAGGTTTTCAGTGGGCTATTGGACAATTTCAAATCTAGTTTATGTTTTGGGTAAATTGTGAATCGAGAGGTTGCAATTCCATAATCTAAATTTTTGTTAAAGATTATAACTCAAGAGAGAGTAATCCATCCTAAGACTGTCTAGACTCGGTAATTCCATAATTTCATAATCAATTAGGTTTTCATTAAGGTCGGATTAAAGCCACCTTTCTCTCAATTGGTAGTTCCTAGGTTAATTCTTAAGTTGGTTTTGCAACTGCTATCTTGTTTATGTTTCTAAATTTAATTCTTAAGATTGATTGCTTGGTTATTTTGAATTATTGTAAATTTGAGTTAAGCCATAGATTTTAGGATTGAATTGCTCTTCCTTATGGGATCAATAACTTAGGTGCTGCATAAATGACCCATGTGCTTGCGGTATTATCGATGTTAAAAATATTAAAACTTATCATACAGAAACCTGCAATCAAGTTTTTGGTGTCGTTGTCAGGGAGGCGATTAGTTTAGTTCTTTAGTCTAAGGCTTTTCTAGTATCTTTTTTAATTAGTAAAAAAAAATTAGGTGTAAAGTAGAGACACATCAACACATCTTAGAATGAGAATGAGAAATCTGAAGAGTTGAATGTTAAAAAGAGATTAAAAAAACGATCATAGAGGATGTACATTATAGGGAGAAAGGGATGCTTACAGAGTTCAATGAACCCCAATTTGGTTTGGAAATCATCATCCTTATATGAACTCGTACACTTCGGGGTGGCAGAACTACCTAAATTTCTATTGATCCAATAATGCAAGTACATATATGGGACATCAAGACCTATTTGAATTTCAACATGATGAATCTAGTTCATGGGATTCTAAATTGGACAAGATCTTAGATAATCTCAAGGACAAGGAAGAGGGACAGAAGAGACTGGAAGAGAAAATTAAGCAAGTAAATCATACTTTGTTAATTCACAACCTAGAGCTTCAAATAAGTCAGCTTTTTGGGAAATTTTATAACCAAAGTGTGGAATTATCTATGTAGTATGAATGTAAATTCGATAGAGCCATGTCAGGCTATCACACTTAGGAATAGGGTAGAGCTAGTAGAACTAGCAAGAAATCAAGCTAAACCTGACCTTAGAGAAGACCAAGAAATCAAAGAACAGGATGAAGAAAATAATACCAAACATCCATATTATTCACCAGTTCTTGATATACCATATGTAAACATCAAAAAATCTTAGGGAGATGTTCAGGAAAAGAACTCTATATTTTGGATTGATGATGGTCAAGTGACATTCAACATGAATGATGTATTAAAGAATCTGAATGAGAGTAGCTCATTCAGGATAATTGATGTGTTAGAATCTTCTGAAGAATAAAAGGACGAAAAACAGATGACAACATACATCGAGTTTGAAGAAGCTATGAAAGTCTTTGTTGTGAAGTAGAAGAAGTAGAGGAGACGATGATGATTGCTGAAGAAAGAGAGAAACTAACCTTCTTATAGGATAAACTTTTGGATTCGATGGAAGAATTAGGGAGTTTTGTTATTCCATATTTCATTGACAGTTTGTTAGAAAACATGACATCATTGAGCTTAATTGGTTTTCTCAACTTTATTAATATTGTCCTTTTGATCATTTTGCAATTTGTAGCTTACTCACAGGTTACAAAACTGATGTGGAATGAGAAGGGTGGAAGCAAGCCGCTCATAATTGATCTTGGCTGAGTTTTAAAGGATTAAGGTCAAGTTTTTTAGTAGTTAAGTTTAAATTATTGCGTAGTTTGATTTGTTTTAAATTTCAAAATTAGTTCTTAATAATTTGGAATGTATAAGATAGGGCTATAATCATGGGCATCAAACACAAGTGATCTATGCCTCCATCACCATCAATACCTCAGTAAAAATGATAGTTTCGTGTTCTAACCCTTTTCTTCTCATTTTTGTTAGTATTTTCTTCTTAAGTTTTTAGTATATTGTGTTTATTTACCCCGGTTGTGTTTGTGTACCCTTCTTACGTTGAGGGCAATGTGTTGTTTAAGTGTGGGAAGGGTTGTGCATTTTTACCTTGAGAGTGAATTTTGCATTTTGTATGATAGTTTATTTAGGTTGCATGATGTGAATTGTGTAAATGCATCAATGCTAGAGCTTAATGCGATAGATTTAGCCTTAAATATAGCCTTTTAGGTTGTGAAGATTTATTAGCTTGTGAAATTAGTGACCTAAGTCACTTAGGGCTAAATATGCTAGTTAATTAGGATACGATGTTAGTCCATTCATCCTAGGAATTTTCCATACTGATTTATAATTTTAGGTCAATAAAATAAGTGGCATTATTAGTACATTTTCATGAGAATATTTGGCTAAAGTAATAAGGTAGGCAAAAAAAAAATTTAAAAAGAGTTGTATAATTTTTAACTAAAATAACTATTCCACTGGCTTTTGGGTTATGAATAGAGCTAATAGTCAATTAAGAATGTGATGTAGCTAAGTAACTGGATCGACATGCATCACAAATGTGTGCCTTCATGTAAAAAGGCTATAATGGCATTCCAACTAAGCAGCTTAATAACAGCATGACTTAATTGAGTAACTGGAATGACATTCATCCCAAATGTTTGCTTCCACTTAAAAGACTAGGTTTGTGTCCTTAAAGAAAAATCAACAAAAAGAATGTTTGCAAATAAAAACCTACCAAACTTGTTAGTAGCTTGATTTTTCATGAAAACCTACTGAGGAATAGCTACACTTTTCATTTGACTGAATAATTATCAATTTGTGTATGCAAGTGATAGGGGAGAATAGACAAAACATTAAAATTTTGATTAGTTTGTATATTAAGTCCAAGGTGCTTAAAGGTGGATTTCTCATGTTAATAATTTGGAACAACTCGAATGATTGTGTTTAGAGTGAAATTATTTTGTGAAGTTGAAGCCATTGCCTCACTTGTTGCATTGTGTGCTTTGTGCTTTGTGTTATGTGTTGTTTTGTTTTCTTGAGGACAAACAAACATTCAAGTATGGGGATGTTGATATTTATAATTTACATAATGTTTTAGGGTTTAATTTGTTATATGTTAATTGTTAATTTGAGTGTTTAGTGTGTAGTTGGGTTTAAATTGTATTGGTTTATGTGTTTAAGTGTTTTATGGGTTAGTATGAGTCTTTGAGCTTAAATGTTATGTTTTTTAGGTACCTTGATAGGTTTGTTAGTGTTTGAGGGTGAACGGTGAAGAACGGAGAAGTTTCAGAGACTTTCGAGCCAAAACCACGGCCCATGATTGTGGCACAATAGGCCACGATTATGGCACTTGGGCCATGATCATGACAGAAAGGGTTAGACACTGACCACGACTATGGTAGGCAAGGAAACGATCATGGCCTGTGTCAGAAGACACAAAAACAAGTGAAAAGTCAAGTTTTGAAGAACTTTTTGGACCGTTTTGACCTAAAATGAACCCTAGGGCTGCCAAGGTATTTAAGGAACATAATGAATAGAGAAAGAAGCTTTTGCATAAGCCAAATTCTAAAAACCCTAGAGAGATTTATTGAGAGATTAAAGAAGGAATCGAAGGAAGAGAAAAATGGAGAGGAAGCCTACGCGAAGTACTTCCCAAAACAGGAGGTTTCTTACTGTTGTTACCTCCATCAACCTGTTCCACTCTTATTTTTCGATTTTATTTCAATTTTTTTGATGTATAGAATTGGGATAGTCGTTGAGAATAGGTTTTGTTTAATGTTGATAATTTTCTGAACTCACCTTTAGGATTTTGTCTTTAATATTAATGAAAGTTGATTGATCGCATTTTTATTAAGTTATTTGTGATTAAATTTCTGTTCTTGATAATTCGGTAATAAACTGAGAGGGTGAACCGAGTGAATATCATTAAATTGCGCTAATGAGAGTTAGGTAGTTTAATAGATTGAGAATTGAATCAAACTAGTAAAATTGTGTAACGAGAGATCATGCATAGGTTTTCAGAAGGTTAATGGACAATTTCAGATCTAATTTAGGTTTCAAGTAAATTGTTAATCGAGACGTAGCAATTCCATAATCTAAATTAGGGTTTATAAATTATGGTTAAAGATTATAACTTGAAAGAGATTAATCTACCCTAGGACTGTTTAGACTCAATAATTCCATAATGTCATAATCAATTAAGTTTTCATTAAGGTCGGATTAAAACTCCCGTTCTCTCAACTAGTAGTTCCTAGGTTGATTATTGAGTTTGTTGTGCAATTGCTATCATGCTTATATTTCTGAATTTAATTTTTTGAGATTGATTACTTGCTTGAATAATTTTCTTCCTTAGTTTGTTATTTTGAATTATTACAAATTTGGGTTGAGCCTTAGATTTTAGGATTAAATTACTCCTCCTCATAGGATCGATATCTTAGGTACTATATAAACGACCCCTGCACTTGCAGTATTATCAAAGTTAAAAATATTAAAACTTATCATATAGAAACCTGTGATCACTATAGACCAAAATGTCTATAAAAATATACAAGCAGAAATTTACCAAGAAACTCACACAAAACATGATTCATTAATCTCATAAATGTACTAGGTGCATTAGTTAATCCAAAAGGCATAACGAACCATTCATACAGTCTATATTTGGTTTTAAATGCAGTTTTCCACTTATCTTTTGGTTTCATGCGAATTTGATGGTATCCACTTTGCAAATCAATCTTAGTAAATAAACAAGCTCGATGCAATTCATCCAACATGTCATTAAGTCTAGGGATAGAATGGAGATACTTTACAGTAATTTTATTCCTAGCTCTGCAATCCATACACAACCTCTATGTCCCATCTTTCTTTTGGCATCAACAACAAAGGCACAACACAAGGACTCAAACTCTCCGTCGCATGCCCCTTCTCCAGTAGCTCATCCACTTGCTTTTGAAACTCTTTTGTCTCCTCAAGGTTACTCCTGTAAGCTGGATGGTTAGGAATCTAAGCTCTCTTCCTTCGTCTCCTTCCTCAATCTCTCGATAATTCTCTTGGTTTTTCCAGAATGTGGCTGATGTGAAATCTCTCTTTTCAGACTCTCCAAGGCTTCTGCATCTATCTCATAATGTTATATTTATAATTTGGGCGCTCTAGGTCAAAGTAGGGGTTGAAACGGTCCGAAAAATCTTGTAAAATTTGAGTTTTTGCTTTAATCCGATGCAGGCCACGATTGTGGCCTTGGCTGCTCTAGCTCGTCCTTGTCTGTCACGATGGTGGCCTGCTGTGCCATAATCGTGGACTATTTCTGTGGCTTGAAAACTCCTCGCAACTTCTCCATTCTTTGCCATTTACCCTGAAACACTAACAAACATATCAAGGTACCTCAAAAATATAACAATTAAGCTCAAAGAATCATACTACCCCATGAAAAACACTTAAACACACAAACTAACACAATTAACACCTAAATACACACTAAACACTCAAATTCATACTAAATACATAACAAATTAAACCCTAAAATACAATTCAAATGACAACTATCAACATCCCCACACTTAACCATTTGCTTGTCCTCAAGCAAACAAAATAACAAATATAACAACATAACAAACACGAAGCACACACTGTAAAAATGAGGCAATCACTTCGACTTCATGGAATAAATTTAATCTTCAACATAATCTGACAAGTTATATCTAATTATTAACCTGTAAAATCTATGTCTAAGGGCTTCGAACTAAATATAAAAGTTAATAGAGATTTAAGTGCTAATTCAATTACCCTTTTCAATTGTACACATACATTAATAATTCTTTGGTCCTTCAGACTCTGTAACTATTCCTAAGTTCATTTTCATGAAAATTCAATCTTATTACAAGTTCGATAGGTTTTTATTAAGAAAATACTATTTTTTTCATTTAATTTTAAACCATGGACTTAGTCTTTTACTCGGAGGCAAATATCGGTGATGAATGTTGATCCGTTTACTCAACTAAGTCACCTATTAATAGCTTGGTTGAAATGTTATTATAGTAGTTTGACTCGAAGGTACACATTTGTGATGCTTGTCGCTCCAGTTAACAAGCTATTATCACGTTTTTAATTAGCTATTAGCTTTATTTATTACTCGAAGGTCAGCGAAATAGTGATTTATTAACAAAACTTTTTTTTCTTTTAACAAAACTTTTTTTTTCTTTCTTTCCTACCTTGTTGTTCTTAACTATTCATTTTCATGAAAAATTACTAGTTAAGCTCCTTAAGTTAACAGGTCTCCAATTATGAATGAATGTGACAACCTATAGGGTGTTAAATTTACATTAAGTCCTAATGAAGCTGTATATTTATCTAAAAACCCTAATTCACTAATTTTTCTAGCTAATGATTGTTCACAACCTACTAGAATATGTTCAAAATTAAACAAATTTCACTCATCTAAGCCATTGACACATTCAAACAATTCGCACAATGCAACCTAATAACTATCATACAGTATGCAAAATCACATTCAAAAGAAAAAACATAGAATCCCTCCCCACGCTTGAACAACACATTGTCCTCAATGTGAGAAGGAGGCACACATCACATAAGATAAAAGAAAAAGACATAATTAAGGTAAACAGAAAATAATAAGCATAAAGGAAACAAAATTTAAAGCTAATTTTGGAAAGAAAACATTTTAAAACAGTTGGGTTAGATAGAAGTCCTATAGATAAGGAGGTGGTGATGGAGTCGGAGATGATAAATGAACGCTTTAAGATTCAAAATACTAATGGATCCATCAGATATCCCAGCTTTGGCATCGTTGTGTGCATGCCATCTCTGCAAGTGTCTTGTTAGTCTCGGTATTACAACCAAAACCTTCTTCCAAACTTGTTCTTCTTCCTTGGATTCTTCACTGGTGGATTCCTTTTGTGTCTGTCGAGGTGGCACTGAGCTTAAACTCGCCTAACTTGCCCTGATCTGAACATGTGTCTTTTGATTAATTTCCCTCAATTCCATGTTTGTGGAATGGATGATCTCAGCCAGAAATAAGTGATAATGGTTGAGGAAGTCAGGGAGGTGAACTGTTAACCCCTCCGTTCCATACCAAAATGTTCTGCAATGGCAGACACTATGTATCCCATTCCAAGATGGTTGCTTCGCCTGCACAGAGTCGTAGAAATGGCATTTAGGACATGGGTGGATGCGCATACTAAAATATGGTGTAAATTGGAAATGGTGCTCTAAAATTCGCTACTCAGTTTTTCATCCTCATCCCATGACTTGTTGTCGCCTAAATGGATCTTAGCGGGCTGATTGCTTAATGTGTGGCATGATTTGGTAGAATTAGGAAAAACCTTTAGAGGTTGAAAAAATGCTAGAGAGATGTAAGAGTGTTTGAATGCTTGAATTCTAGAGAGATAAAATGAAAATGAAAGTGAAAGTGAAAGTGAAAGTAAAGTTAGAACTGAATATATAGGTGGTAACAAGGGTAAAATGGTAAGTTATTTTTAAGTTTTTCGCACCTTTACCTTTTCTGCATGGTCGCAGGCCATGATCGTCGATCATGGCATGCGGCTTACCACCCAACACTGGTTCAATTGCAAGCCATGATCGTGGCGTACTGGGCCATGGTTGTGGCCAGAGGCTTGCTACCACCCCCAATTTGTTCCTTTTTGTTCTTCTGCAGGCCACCATTGTGGCCAGCGGCTTGCTAACACTCCTAATTGTTCCTTTTCGTTCTTCCTACAATCTTTTCACTTCCACTACTTGATTCTTTGTTGACCTTTTTCATCCCCCCTTCATGCTTGCATGATCATCCGTATAATTCTGAATTCCTATTCCTTTTTCAATTTTATTCAAACAAAAATGAACCTTACTAAAAAAATTTCAAACGTTCAAACAACATTAACAAAGAACTACTTTCCCATGAGTTGCCTCCTATGCAATGCTTCTTTTAAATTCAGTAGCTCGATGCTCCTTTACACTCATTGTGGTTAGAATGAATGGTTTGAAGATAGCGTCTTTATTAGTCTCAAAGTTTAAACCTGAGCTACCATGCTACATTCCCCACCTTCTGTGTAATTTTCCTTTCCTCGCCTTCTCCTTCACGAGTGCTTCTTCCTGAGAGCATTCCCAGGATTTTCTATGTCCTCCCATTCACATTAAAGTTCAGGTTCTTTGAGGTCCACTTAAGGTAAAGGAGATTCTTACTCTCTTGTAGTTACCTTAAATGTCAGTTTTTCCTTCCCTATGCATAGTGTGAATTCTCCCCCATCAACATCAATAGCTAAGTGCGCAGTGGCCAAGAACGGGCGTTCAAGAATTATCGAGGTTTCCCCATCTTTGCTGATGTCTAAAATATAAAAGTCTGTGGAAAAGATAAATTTACCAACCTTTATTGGCACATCTTGTATAATTCACATCGGTCTATATGATGTTCTATCGGCCAGCTTAACCAAAAAATTAGTGGGCACTAACTCTCTTAACCTCAATTTTAGAGTGACCATGTAGGGCATCATATTTATACTTACTCTAAATCCTCGAATACCCTATCTATGATAATCCTGTTGATGCTAAAGGGGATGAAAAAGTCCTCTGGGTTTTCTTTCTTCTTACCTATGTTTTGGTCATCTTCCAGTGGTTGCTTCTTAACCTTCTTTTTGACAGACTCTTATAAATTGAGCTTTTTCTGTACTAGTACCATCACTTCCTCGACCTTATTTTGCTCAATCTCTTGTAATTTTTTTCCTTCCCTGTTAGTATATAACTACCGCTGCTGTGCAATAGGGAATAGAAATACATGTCGAGTTGCGTTGAAAGATTCGATCAGGGGCTCAGTTAAAAGGTCTTCTTTAACCACTTGACCTTCTTCTTTATTTTCTATCTTTCTTAGTTCCTCATCCCGGGTCTAAATTATAACCACGATATCTTCCTTTGTATTTGACTCGGTGTTGCTTGGAAGAGTTCCAACATTTAGAGTCGATATGGTCTCTACCAATAGGCCCACTTGGACTTCTAAATTATGCATACTGGAGGCATGATTCTTTGTTACTTACTTGAATTTTCTCTTGAGCCTCCTGTGTGCTTCCTCCATTCCTACGATCTTATCCAAATTTTTGTCCAACTTTGACTCCATCAAGCTTGCTTTATCTTGTTGGAAGCTCGATTGCCCCTGAGGCCTGAGCTGTCCTCCATTGTTGTTATTTGACCAGGAGAAGTTCAAGTGATTCTTCCTCCTAGGGTTGTAAGTGATGTAGTAGGGATTGCTTCCCCCTCGTCATCCAAATTGTGCTCCCATGTAGTTTACTTGCTCCTGTTTATCCTATCATCAAGTAACAGTCCATAGTATCATGGTCTGTCTGAGCACAGAGCTTACACTTCACTTGTACGACTTTAACTTGAGCTGAGGATGACTCCTTCATGTTGTTTAGTTGTCGCGTCAAATTTTCAATCTTCGTTTGCATCTTCGTCATCTGATTGACTGCGATGATTCCCTTTTGCTCTAAAAAAGTCATAGGCTGCCTACCTCGCTCACTCGTCCATAGGCAGCTATTACTGGCCATCTCTTCGATCAACTCCTCTACCTCATCGACCATCTTCCACATCAAAGATCCTCTTACGAGCCTCTAGTAGGTGGGTTCACTCCATTGTAGAAAGTTTGCAAAAGGAACTCCTTCGGTATGTTATGCTGTGGGCACTTGCTTTGCAGATCCTTGTATCTCTCCCGTGCTTCATAAATTGACTCCCCGTCACCTTGTTGGAAATTAGTTATTTCCTTTATTATCTTTGTGGTCTTTGTAAGTGGGAAGTACTTGTCTAAGAAGGCACGCACAAGCTGATCCCATGACGTGATGTTGGTGGGGCTCAGTGAATGATACCAAGCCTTCGCTTTATCTCTAAATATGAAAGGGAACAACCTAATCCTAACAGTGTCCTCCAACATTTGGTGATACCGGAAAGTATCACAGATCTCGAAGAAATTCACGATATGCGCATTTGGGTCATTGTTTGCTAATCCATAAATTGGACATGCTATTGAAGCATGTTCAAGAGGGCTGGCTTACTCTCGAATAAGGCCGGTTGAACAAGCGGCCTAGGTAGCCTTTGGTTTGATGGGTTGAACCCTGACCTCATAAAGTCCATAAGGGTCCTCTGCTGTCATCCTTAATTAGCTTCTTGATCTATGTTTCTCTTAAATTCCTCGACCAATTGTGATTTTCCTAACTCTTTGACTTCCTCTTGTCGAGCTTTCCTAAGGGTTTGTTCTAATCGTGTGATATCTAGATCTATTGTCTTTACTGCACAACTTGAATCTCTTGTGAATCTTGTGTTCATGCAAGAGCACGCCTCCTAAAATGAACGAAAGAAATGAAAAAAAATTAAAAATGCTCTAACACCTTAAACTATAGACTAAATTGCCTTTCCTGACAATGGCACCAAAAACTTGATGGCAAGGTTACACACGCTAAGTTTTAATATTTATTAACCTTCGTAAATTTTGCAACCGCACTATTGGACCCCAATTTTTTTTATTATTTATCTATTTATTCATTGATTGATTTATTTATTTTCTTAGAATTTAGTCATTAATTTAGCAAGCATGAATGGAAACTATGGTTATTAATTAGAGATGTTGGGATTAAATTAGTGTAATGGTTATAAGAGACAAAAGAAGGGCAAAATTGGAAGAACAAGTCAAATGAAGGGTAAAATTGGAAATCAAGACAAAATGTAGTCTTGAATAAGAAAGAAGAAGAAGAAAATTGTGAGAAGGGAGAAAGAAGAGAGAAAAACATGGGAAAGAAAGAAAAAGAAGAAGAAGAATCGTGGAAGCTAGGAGAAAGAATAAGAAGGAAGAGAAACCAACTTATTTTAGGTAAGTTTCATCTTTTCTTCTTATTTGGGTAGAAAAAGAAAGGGATTAGTGAGAGAAATGGATTAGTGTTGGAAGAAAGAAGAGAAGAAGAGAAACCCATTTGATTTTTCATGGCTTTCTAAACTAGGTTTTAATTTTCTAGCCTAGATATACTATGGGTAAGTTAAGTCTAGGCTCGATTTTTATTTATTCTTGATTATTGAAGCTTTATGAATTTCCATTTGAATGTGGATTGAATGAGAAATTGGTTTTTTTTAGGGAACCAAGAAAACCCTATCTTAGAGTAAGAGGAAAGGCACAATTGAGTTGGATTTTCAAAACGAATTAGGTGGGTAATATGTTTATTGTCATTGTTGAGATGAGCAAATAACTTACTTGTGCATATGTATGCTTAATTGCTTGAATTTGACTTATTGTGAATGTGGGAAAATGTATTATGATGTATTCTCATGTCATTCCTTAAAAGATGCTATGACATTTTGCACAATTGAAAAAGGGGAAAAAGCATAAGATGCATGAAAGTATGAACATGTGATGAGATTAATTGAGCATAAGAATTTGCTTGTGTTTGGGCAAGAGAAAAACCATTTCGTTTGTCACGTGTACGTTGACCTTAAGCCTTCTTCTGGCTGCCCGCTTGTGGCATATGAGATCCTAAGAAACGGACTCATTTTGTTTATGGTGTAAACTTTAGTTTCTCCATTTCGACCCATAGGACTCTCAAGCCATTTGTTTGTGTATTCCATTTGATTTGTCAAGTATGATGTGCATTTAAGTGATTATGTTTGATGGCTAATTATAAATGTTATGTGTTATATGATAACTTCCTTAACTATGAGTTTTAACCTAGAACGGTTGGTGATTGAATTGCTAGATAAAATGCGATATGGATATATACATATATGTGTACTCGAATTTTGTATGGCTCGTTACCAATGGCCATAAACATATTAGCCACTAAGCTGTGAAGCTCAACCAATTATTTTACTGCTCAGGTGCAGAACGAGAAAGTTAGTGATCCTTGCAAGGCATTTGGGTAAACTCTAAGATCATTCTTTTATAACTAAGTTAGTTCGACTACTTTTGGGTAGCTTTATAAACATATCAAGCATGAGCATCCATTTGTATTTTGTATTAAGTTATTGATGTAATTGTTGATATGTAACTAAATCTATGTTCAAACTCTGTTTTGATTTAGTAATGAGATTAAGATTTGAAGAAGTTTCTGTCATTCATGTGCATATCTATCTTTTTGGTTGAGATTGTTAATTGTTGATAATGATGGAATTTGTGTTGTGTTGAAAGGATGAATGTAAATTTAATGTTGGATGGTTTGGGTCTATCTGAAGGTTTTGCCATGACAAAGCCAGACCTTGGCTGCGGCGAACCTTTCCCAAGAGGCGCTCTTGCCTGATTCTGCGACTTTGCCGCAGTAAGCTCCTTCAAAGTTTGCTTCAGCGGACATCTTCAATGTTAGCCGCAGTGAAGTCAATTATTGGTTGTGACAAACTTTCCTGATGGGTTTTACAAAAGTTGGTTGCGTCGAACTTGTCCAGAAAGGTTTTAGAGAAGTTTTCCATGGTGAAGCCAAAAGTTGGCCGCAACGAACTTTTCCAGAAAAGTCTTCTGCTTGACCCTTACCCGATTCTCTCGTAAAGTAGCTTTGTAATAAGTACCGAGACTCAGGCGCCAACATTTTTCTATTATCAGAGCTTAGGCTTTTTACGATTCCTAGGCTTAGAATGTATAGTGGTATAAATGCCTATGATATGTGATAAATTGTTTGCATTATTGAATTGATTGATTACATTAAGTGACATGCATATCATGCATACATGTAGGAAATAAAATTAAAATGAAGTGTAAGCTAAATGATTATTGTTTTAATTGAAGGAGTAAGAAGATACCTCGTAAAAGAACAAGAGGAGTTTTGCAAAGATCTGTTGCACTTGACCCTCTACCAAGAGAGGAGGGCACTGATAAGTCTAGAGCCACAGAAAATGCTGAGGCTTCAGTAGCGCAGGGTAGTGAGCCCTATCAATTACAGACGCATGAGTCTTCTCTTTGGCATGAGCAAGTGCCTACTCCTTTAGATCCTAGGTTGTTCCAAGACTTTGCTCAGGCTTTTGTCCAAGCCATAGGCTAGATGCCGCAGACTTTTGCTCCGTCCCCAGCTAAGAAAGGAAAGCAGTTTGATAAGCTCAGGAAGTATGGTGTAGTGGACTTTTATGGGACCACTGATCCAGAAGAAGCTGAAACATGGTTGAGGAAGACAGAAAGGATGTTGGAGCAAATGGACTATGAGGATGATGAAAAAGTCGAATATGCTACAAGCTTGCTACAGGGAGATGCTCTGTATTGGTGGGAAAGTATACCAGGGAGTCAGATGAAACTGCCACTATTGACATGGAAAGACTTCCTAGCTACTTATAAGAAGTATTTCTCTAAGGTGTATGTTCAGTAAAATCAGAGGGAATTTTTGAGTCTTACCCAGAGAGAGATGACAGTGAGTGAATATGAGTGCAGATTTACTCAACTGTCCCGATATGCAACTGAGATGATGATGAGTGATGCGGCTAAGTGCTGTAGGTTTAAATCGGGATTGCATTTAACCATCAGGGAAAAGGTGGTGGCGCAGAATTTCTGTAATTTTTAAGAGCTTGTTGAAGCAATATTAAAGATGAGAATGTGGAGAACATAAATAGCACCATGAACAGAAAGTGGAAAGGGAGAGAATAGTTTAAGAGGGGAGGTGTTACTCTTATGTCAGAGAGCCGGGACTTTCGCTATGCAGTTTAAGGAGAGGAGCAGTGGTACAAGCAGGTCTAGACAGATGAGGATCATTTCTCATCAAGCCTCAACAGTGGGAGACAGTAGAAGGGGAGAAGGTGATAAGCCACCCATTCCCAAGTGTGAGCATTGCGGTAAATTCCATAAGGGGGAGTGCTATAGATTGACTGTAGCTTGTTTCAACAGTGGGTAAAAGAGGCACATGGCTAGGGAGTGCCCGCAGTATGTAAGACAAGAGAGGACTCAGATGCAAACTTCAAAAAGGGCTGAGACTGTGGGATACAAGACTGCAGCTGAAGTGGGAAGTTCTGAGGCAGCTAAGACAGTGAATAATCCAGGAAGACCGAGGGGCCAAGTACTAGCTAGAGTGTTTGCAATGACAAATGAGGACACAGAGACAGCTCTAGAGGTTGTGACTGGTACAGTTAAATTATTCGATGATGATATTATTATTTTGATTGATTTGGGGTCTAACCATTCATTTGTTTCATCAAGTAGAATTATGCATGGTAGAAAATTGAGCCCATTAGATGGTCCCTTGATGGTGAGTACCCCAACCGGCCAATATATTATTATTAGTAAAGTTTATAAAGATTGTGAAGTGTATATTGGTGGAGAACAATTAGTGGTGGATTTAATGACATTGAAGATGGGGGGATTAGATGTGATATTGGGCATAGATACGTTAGAAAAGTATAATGCCAATTTAGATTGCAAA
>JAOQMS010000004.1:4855586-4878895 GCA_027563885.1 Erythroxylum longipes | reverse complement strand
AATCACTAGTTACACATTCTCATCTTATACTATGGATATACTCAAGAAACAAAATTCAAGTAAAGAATGGACTTGTATTTAAACATAAAATGTCCTAATTTTTTCAAAGTGTTATGAGAACCATTAGTTCAAGGATGTGAAGAAATACTAACTCATTGTGGGTTTTATCTAGTTAGGTAATGGATATGCAATAACAACCAAGCAAGAGGAGAAGAAGATGATAATGAGAGAAAAAAAAGAATAAAAGGTATTTTGTTGATTATGCTGATAAGTGTTAAATTTTCAGTTTGAAATGGAAGCATAAAAAGGAGAAGGTAAGTGAGTACATAGAGAAAAAAAGATAATAATAGGAAAGAATAAAAGCTTCTTCTACAAGCTTTGTGCCAATGCTAAAATCAAATTTTCAAAGAACAGACATTTCATCAAACACCTTACATGCATCAGAAATTTATCCCAATATCACAACCAAAAAAACGTCTTGTCCCTTCTATCATTAACATTTATACCTTAATTTTGTTTTTCAATCACATAATACACAAATAAATGAAATACCTAACTAAACTTTCATCCAATATATGATAAACCCTTTTGTTTTACAGTGAAAAAATACCTCAACCGAAGAAGAAATGACGGTAGCTTGAGAAACGATGACGGTAGCCAGAGACATTTCATCAAACACCTTACGTACTTCAGAAATTCATCCCAACATCACAACTAAAATCATGTCTTATCCGTTTTATTACTAACATTTATACCTTAAAGTTGTTTTTCAATCACAAAATGCACAAATAAACGAAAGTAATCAAATACCCAAATTAACTTTCATCCAATATACGAGAAAATACATGACAGTAGTTGCCAAAATACCTCCACCGAAGGACACGATGACAATGACCAGAGAAGACAACGCCGACGAGCATTAGAGGAGTCCACAATAGAGAAACCGGAGAGAAGAAAACCGAAGAGGAGACGCAGCAGGAAGAAGGAAGAAGAAGACGCAGGGGGGATGTCGGGTGAGTTTAAAATTAAAGAAAATTTACCGATGGAATTTACCGACGGAAATTTCTGTTGGTAAACTCAAAATTTTTTTTATTTCGCCAACAATTCCCGCCTTTTTACCGACGGATATCATATATCGTTGCTAAAGGTGCCTTCTTTACTGACGGACATCTTATACCGTCACTAAATTCCATCGCAAAATTTGCTGGGATAATTTCCCTCCGTATTTAGCGACAGATATTAGTACCGTCGCTAAACAAACTTTATCAACAGAAATGGATTTTCTGTAGGTAATTTGCTACGGTATATTTTCCGTCGGTAATTTTCCATTGCTAAAGCCGCCTTCTTTAGCAATAGACATCTTATATCGTCGCTAAATTCTATCGCAAAATTTACCGGGATGATTTCCCTCCATATTTAGCGACGGATATTAGTGTCGTCGCTAAACGAAATTTTCCTGTCAACTTTACCAATGAAAATGGATTTTTCGTCAATAATTTGCAACGATATATTTTCCGTCGGTAATTTTCTGTCGCTAAAGCTGCCTTCTTTGCCGATGGACATCTTATGTAGTTGCTAAATTCCATCACAAAATTTGTCGGGATAATTTCCCTTCATATTTAGCGACGGATATTAGTACCGTCGCTAAATGAAAATTTTCCCATCAACTTTACCAATAGAAATGGATTTTTTGTCGGTAATTTACAACGGTATATTTTTCGTCAGTAATTTTCTGTCCCTAATTCTTGCTTTTCTTATAGTGAAATGGACAACTTGAAAGGTGAAGAAGTTAATTAATAGAATAAAATCTTAAAATAATTCGAAGGGATTTATTTAGATTCTTGTTGTGGTCCTCCTCGTAAATCTTTGTTAAGGCAATGAAGCCAAAATTAGTTAAAATAGAAAAAGTATTAATTAATTAGGTTGATTCATCTTATAATCACGTTATATAACGAAGACATCAGATGAAACAAATGCAAAGGCATACGTAGAAATAGTCAATAGATACCTTTGTCGTAGCTGAACTAATCAGATGCAGGATTAGGCCAAATTGCCCGTGACCCTTTTGTTAGAGAAAAACCTTTTGTTCCATTCACATCTAAATTAAACACATAAAAAAAGGATTAAGAGATGGTAGTGATCTAAACACCAATACGCCTGGTGAGCTAATGGCAGAAACTGAATAGTCATGACAGTCCTTACTCGCCAAATGTCTTAACTCGTAAGGCATCTTTTTACTGTTCATAGGTTGCTTAGCTTAAAGTAGTAATGGTGGACAAAAATGTTGCGCTTGAGGTCAGGTGTTTTGGTGAAGTAGATAATTGGAAGGGAAAGTACATTCGTGAAGTAGATAATTGGGCTGTGCATTATTGAGCATACAGATGTTGATGTCCCCCCTACATTGTTCCCAATTAATGCCATCAATAAGGTGAAGACAAATTTAGTTGGTTGGAGTGATGTAATACCAAGGTCCATTTATACTTTTGGTATACAATATTATATAAACATACATTTATGCCATTACTGTGATATTTAATATCTCAATCAAATAATTCACGCTCTACACAAATATCGCATAGTTATAAGTATGGACTTGGTATGAGAAGGTAGAAGTATTTCACAATTCACTAAGGTTAGAAGCATGATGGATGCTTAGAAAAGGGGAGGAGAAGAGAGATTTACCTGTCAAGGAAAATGAATCCAATCCCATAGCTAGCTAGCTACCGATTTATGATTATGCTTAACATACATTCTTCATCACATATTATATAGTTTACAGCTAACAGAGAGAGTAATGATGTGAAATTGGTTGCTAACTATACAGGCAATAATTCCATCTTCGCAGCTAGATTTCCTATGTATTTTACTTATAAAAAAGGGTTAAGAACATGTTTGGCCCCCGCTGCTGATCCAAGCTGGCATCAATAAGTTCATCTAAAATTGTTGCTAGCAACTCCTTACCTTTGTACGTACTGCATAGTTCAGCCGAAACAGATATGCAAATTGAAGCTAAGTGGTCAAAATGATGTATTTAATGTTAAAAGGTAGCGGTTATGAGATCTCTAATTATTGAAAAAGGACACCGATTGTCATGTTTTGTTTGGTTGAACGAGGCATTGGATCCTAGACTTCGGAAATCTTCACCTTTCTTGCAATGCCACAGAATAGATTGAAGACTTCCCTTTGCGTATGTATGTTTCTCTTGGACTGTCCTTTGTCCCCTTCTTTCCGGATAATTTTTCTTAACGCTTGTAATTACTATCTGTACTTTGCATGGATTCGGTGCCTTATCTGCACTTGCCAACATGCGAGTTACTTGAAGAAATAGGTCCATTGTGGAGGGCAGTTTTGGTAACAAGAAGGAAACAATGAGTGTTTTTGTTACTTCTTTAACACATTCTCCCTGATATTTTTGTCTGACTTAATATTTTTGTTACTTCTAACACTTGCTCTTGTCTGGTGTAAGGAAAAATAAGATTTTGGTAGATGCTTACTTAATATTTTGATTTTTTTTTTTTGTAAATTGTAACTTAAAATATTTTTGAGGCATGAGCCGGCAAGCATTCGTCACATTTGGAAAATGGAAAGTCGCAAGGGGCAATATTTACGAACTATATAAAAAAGTCACGACGTCCCCACCTTCAGAATCTTAAGCGAATTGGAAGCCTCCATGAACTAATGAACTATTTGCCACCATACCCACCAATAGAGCTGGTCCAGATCGTCAAGTTTCAAGGTCAAAGGGGTATTATTGTCGTTTGAAATAAGTGAGAACTCGTTCTTTAACCGTTTCTTGGTATGGACGAAATCGGGATTAGAGTACATTCTGTCCGTTACCGCAGGCCAATAAGGCCACAACTTCCGAATAAAACGACGTAGTTCCCACCTATAAGCTGTTAACATTTTTCATCTCCTTTGGCTTTTTATCATTAAAACAGGTGGAGGTAGGACCCAAATTTATTACTTTAATAAAGATATGAAAAATTTTCTTGTGACCCATATAGGAGTATGTCATTTTATTTAAAAGAAAATGGATCACACCTATTGACTTTCTTGGACGGTAAACTTTCTTTTACTAAGCACATTCACAGGGGTAAAAATAAGTTTTCATATACTAGTAATTAGTAACCCGTAAAAGAAGGCAAATTAAAGGGATCAATCTGTCCGTTGCAGTCACAAAAATTGGATGAATAGGTACAGACTAATAAGAAATTAATTAAATTAAAGGGAACTACACATTAAGATGCTCATCCCAAACCAGTAAAGGCGTACTTATATGTAACGGAATCTAGCACAGAAGTAGACCCTTCGCCTTTTCCTGTTGTTTCTAACATGGGAAAGTAATGACAGGTCAGGTGGCGGATTTTACAAACCTTAAACTGGTGTGTAATGATTGTCACATTTTCAGACATGAATAAGCTTCATATTTAATTTAACACCGAAAAAGAGAGGGAAGGATGGGGAAGGGTCCCATCCCATGCAAACTTAATCACACCGTATTGCTCTACAAGTTTCATAACACAAACACACGCTCTCTCTCTCTCTCTCTCTCTCTCTCTCTCTCTCTTTCTCGTCCTTTGTAGGAAACATCCAATCTTTTCAGCTGTCAGTTGTTACTCTAACTACAGAATCAAACAAATTGAGTCAGAGAAGCACACCACACTTGAGTTAATCAGTATCTACCAGCCCCAGCTCAGATTCTATCCAGTGTTTTTGACTGCTTATTTTTCTGGTGTTTTGCACTTCTTTTGTTCCCCTGATAAAGAGAGAGAGAGATATGCATATGTATGTCTGTTTTTGTGTGTGTTAATTGTGATTGCGAAGAAAAAGAGAGAGGTGGCAGGTGATGAAACAAAAGGGACCTACTGCTTGATTGTTGGCGAGCAGCAACGGTCATTGTCAATGATTTTTTCCTTTTTCCCTGTGGGTGGTTCTTCATATCTTATCAGTACTCACACTAACAGCACACTCTCCCATCCACTCACTCGCGTGTTGATGAGGGAGAGATCTTGATCATCAAGATCCCTTTCCACATCTTTATCAGGCTCCAGTCTTTTGTTATTTGTGTGGGAATTTGTTAGGTCGGTGTTTTTTGTTGGGAAGGTGGTCAAAGGTTGTGCTGCTTTCGCCCAGAAAGGGAAGCAACAGATCTCAGTCATATGAGGAGATCTTTTACTGTGAGTTTTGCTTAATTTCTCTATTCATTCTTCTGGTTGTCTTGCCGTGGATTAGTTGAATTCAGCTATAACATTGGGAGGCAAGCATGTAAATTAAGAGAAATTTGTTGGGATCCGACTCTATTCTGAGCATAAATTGTTCTCTACCCTTCCTCTGTTATTGAGGGGTTCGAATGAGAAAAAGGAAAATTCTGGGTTTCAAAATTTTTATTCTCTTTGAAAAAGTGTAGCTGAATGGTCAGCTTCTATCCATCAATGAAATCTGCAAGCTACGGAAGCTACACATTCATAGCTGTTAACATGTCTCAGTAAACTATCAATTCTCTCTATATTATTTTTTCCATCATGAATATTTCGTAGACCTAGAAAGAAATGTAAAGATAGTACTTCTTATAAGTCCTTTTAATTTAGATCTTATAGGGTTTGTTGATTAGTTTTGAGTGTTTCTTTTATTTTTTCAGGTGTTGCATGTGCTTCTGGTACTTGCATTGTTCGCTGATGGTCCATGGGCTATCAGGGGCAGCTCACACTGCAAACAGGCCAACCCAGAAGAGGTTCGGCCTCACAGCGTCAGTATTACTGAATTTGGAGCAATTGGGGATGGAGTCACTCTCAACACAAAAGCATTTCAGAATGCCATCTTCTACCTCAACTCTTTTGCTGACAAAGGGGGCGCGAAGCTTTTCGTCCCTGCTGGCCGGTGGTTGACAGGAAGCTTTAATCTCATCAGTCATCTGACATTGTGGTTAGATAGCGATGCAATTATACTTGGGTCAACTGTAAGTGCTCAAGTCAATTCAAAAGATATCTGAGCTGAGTTTGGTCCCATAAGTTTGAGACATAGATGGTAACACTGTTCAACTTAACATATCAATTCAGAACTCTGATAATTGGCCGGTTGTTGATCCTCTACCATCATACGGCCGAGGGAGAGAGTTACCCGGTGGGAGACATCGGAGTCTTATCTTTGGTTGCAACTTGACAGATGTTATCATAACAGGTTGGGGAAATTGATAAAGTCTTGATTTAGAATTGTATTTCATTTGTTCATGAGGACAGTGATTTCTTCCTGCAGGTGACAATGGAACTATAGATGGTCAAGGTAACATCTGGTGGAGCTGGTTCAGAAACAAAACTCTCAACTATACCCGGCCCCATCTTGTTGAGTTCATGAGTTCAACTGGCATAGTCATCTCAAACCTGACTTTCTTAGATTCACCATTTTGGACCATCCACCCCGTCTATTGCAGGTATCTTCCCCACCATATGGGTTATAATCTATTTCCCTAGTTTCTTCCTACTTTTCCGTTTCAACTTTGCGAAAGTGAAGCTTTATGAATTGGGGAGAGTTTGAGACTGCTTTTCTGGTTGAACAGCAACGTGATTGTCCAGAATGTAACAATTCTGGCTCCTTTTCATTCTCCAAACACAGATGGGATTGACCCAGGTGACTTTTCATTCTACCACTTAAGAAATATCTCTGTTGCTTGTTTTACATGACAATCATCAGTAAAACTTGGAAGAGAAGTTTGTTTTTGCCTACTTATTCAAATATAAGAGAGTTTTCACAGAGTTAAATTCAAGTATTCTCCTTCAATCTTCAATTCTTCACGTTCAAAGCAAGTGACAATCTTACCAAATTTCTTTGTGAACATATTCAGATTCTTCTTCTGATGTTTGCATTGAAGACTGTCATATTAGTACTGGTGACGATCTAATTGCAATAAAAAGTGGGTGGGATGAGTACGGCATATCTTACGGTCGTCCTAGCAGAAACATCACTATTCGCCGGTTAAGTGGACAAACTCCAAGTGCAGGGATTGCAATAGGAAGTGAGATGTCTGGAGGTGTATCTGAAGTCCATGCAAAAGATTTGCGATTTTACGACTCAAACACTGGTATTAGGATAAAAACATCTCCAGGAAGGGGTGGCTACGTGAGGGATGTCTATATATCAAATGTGACATTGTCTAATGTAAATGTCTCAATAAGATTTACTGGCCAGTATGGGGAGCACCCTGATGAGCATTATGATCCACAAGCTCTACCAGTAATAGAGCGGGTATCAATAGAAGATGTCACTGGAGAAAACTTAACGTACGCAGGCCTTCTAGAGGGTATAGAAGGAGACATTTTCCGTAACATTTGCTTTTTGAACATTACTCTCAAAGTAACCTCAACGTGTTCTTGGAATTGTTCCTATGTCCAAGGTTATTCTGAGTTAGTTTCGCCAGAAACTTGTGAGCCTCTCAGGGAGAGTATTTTCCCTTCCCATTATTCAAATTGTTATCGTCTGTCAAGTCACCTGCAGAATTCAGGTAATCAAAACAGAGGTGCCTGGTTACAGTCCTGGTAAACTTTATAAAATCATAGGTTTGCTTGGTGGTCAATTCACCTTCTTTTCTATAATACTTCGACATTTGATTCTTGCCATTTCTCAACCTGAGCTGCTCATTGCCTTGCAGAGGAATGAATGATCCCCGACATGTATAGTTGAGTGGGACTTGCGGATTTTGTGGTTGTTGACTTGTGAGATAGTATTGAAAACGAAAAAAAAAAAATTTTTCCCGTAATTTGTGTGCAGTAACCAATAATTGAGTGATTTGAGAAAGTGAAAATAGAATTCGCATTTTCGAATGATCTTTGTTCGCTTTTCTTTTTATTTTCTGTGTGATCAAAGAGGAAAATCAATCACAAAGTGAACCACTATGCATGTAGTAAGCTAACCAGAACCAATAGTTCCGGAGGTTAAGCGTGGTGTTTGGGACTGAGGAAAAGATCTTGGAGGCCGCCAGAACTGGTGAGTGATAACGTCGAAGAATTAGCCTTTGTTAAATGGAAGAATCAGGCTGTTCTTTGGATATCGAAGTCAATATCGAAGTCATTCTTTTGGATACTTACGAGAAGAACATGTAACTTCAGAATGGAATTACCCAATTATGCTTTCGCAACACTGTATCAGCCTCTGAAATGCAAACTTATGGTGATTCCATTTCTATTTGTAGCGTTTATAACCAACAATCTTCGAGTTTCCATGATAACATGTGCAAATATGTAGTGATGAAAGCTAAAGGTTCGGACTCTTCATTTCTTTTCATGAATATTGTACTGTTTGAAAGTTTCCTATTGAAGAAATTCAAGATACAACTGACATGCACTTAAATATCTTTTGTTTGTCTACATATACAATTTTCATCACACACAAACTTGTGTTATTGGCAGCAATCAGTCGATGAATATTTCTCAAAGGCTGAGAATTCAGATCTTCATCTGGGGGATGTTTCACAGGCATCCTTCTTTATGACAGAACACAAAACCTGCCTTGAAATGTAGATTTCAAGTTCTTTGGAAACCTCTGTCAACTTCAAGTCAAAACTGCTTCTGTATTTGTTTTTTGGTGAAGGTACTGCGCCAGAAAACATAGGCTGAGAACCCGAAAAACGTCTTCTAGGACTGGAAAACCTTCCTGGCGACCCGGGAACTCTTCCTTTGGAAATAATAGGCATTGAACCGGATTCAACACTAGTCATGTTCCTGTCCTCGTTCATTAATGGACCACATTTTGTCTCCAGTGGAAGTGGCCTCAAGGAATCTTGTTCCTCCACTAATTTTTGTTTCCTAAGTTTTTCTCTAGCCTTTTCAGCTGCAAGTATAGCTTTATCTCTACTAAGCTTTATCAATTTCCAGGGGTTGATACTAACATGGGATCCTTGTTTCTTGGATACAAAGGCCTGCTCTGGTTCCTTGTCGATTTTTACAGACAGATTTATAGGGTTCTGTAATTGAATGAATCGTCTGGGGTGAGACTCAGGTGTGTATCTCTTCTAGTGACAAAACTGAGGCAAGTAGTTACTTACCTGGTTTCCTCTGTGCCCACAAAAATACCGTGAAACAAATCTTGACCTTTCCGGTGAATCAAAATCGGAGTCCGAAGAAAGATCTGAATCATCAAAAGGGTCTATTCCCATTGATTCGTTCTCCTCCTTCATAGCCAAGATATAGTCATATGTTCTCATTCCCTGCAGCAAATAGAAATAATAGGCAAACTAGATTAAGAAACAGTGGTCAAATGTACTAATATTTCGTGTGTCAGCATGACCATATAGCAATCAAGATCGTAATTCTTATCCGGCTATTTATGGGAATTCGGTCCAAGAACTTAGATCAACAATTTCTCCTTCCTTTCTTAGTAGTGCTAGAGGGAATGTTTGACAAGTTAGGCACCAAACCCAACATCTCCTGTATGGTCGTTATAGATTCCTAAAGACATGAGGAACAGAAATGACCAAGGATGTTGGCTCAGTTGTTAATGTTTGTTTTTCATAAGTTCCTCTTTTTAAGTCAGAAGCCAAACATCGTAATATCATTGATGAGGTTATCTAGTTAATATGATAATTACCTTGCGTATGAGAACAACATGGAAGAAGAAAAGTTGTCCCATGGCTGCTGAACTATAAGCTGTCATCAACACCAACATAACCTGTAAAATTTTCCCAGTTTGAGTACCTATGAGTAATAGAGATTTGGCCTAAGAAAAACATAAGTAATAAATGCCCTCGCAAAGAATTTATGGTCAAAGTGTGCAATGCACAAGTATGTTTACCGTTATAGTGACAAGAACACTTCTTGGGAACTCAATGAATAATTTCTTCTTCAGCTCCATCTCTATTCCATTTTTGTCTGCAAAGCATCTGATGAAAATTGCAACTGCAGTTGCTCCTTCCATCGTTAGCTGGATCATTTAATTAAAACAAATTAGCTACTAACTGAAGCCAACTGAGAATTGAAGGTAATTGGGAAAACAAGTCACTTGGTCTCGATTAAACAAATGAGAGCAATAGAGCTACTAACCATTAACATGACGAACATCATCAATAGAAAGAATGCGGTGTAATTCCTTTTGCCAACGCAGTTGTTTAACCACTGAGTGGCAAAATTGGAAGAAAAAAAAAAGAAGAGTTAAATTTTGCAACAATCCATTAAAAGCAATTAATAAAAGCGAAAGAATTCAAGTTCTCACCCTGCAGTGATGGTCAAACCCTTCAACACAACGATTACAGGTCCTGCAATGCTTGCTGCGCTTCTTCACCTGCGGAACACCTTCCAATCGTCACTCAACCACAGTTTCTAATTCTACAACCTAAATATTAGCGTGAATGGTTAATGTAGCTAGTGTTCACGCATGTTTTAATACGAAATCTTTAACCCATAATTATATTACACAAGGCCTAATAATTTGTTGATGGATAAAGTTTATCCAACCTCAAAATCACATAGTGTGCAGTAAGAGATTTCATCATCTTTTGGTTCTGGCTCCATAACGTCATCCTTCAGAACCAGGGGAAAAGGTAGCAAAGGTTCCATTTGAACAGTGAATCTCAATGGATCCAAATACTTCCTTCTTATGAAAGTCTTAAGAATTTTCCTCTCCATTCTTCGGAAAAACCTCGCCACTATTTGACTCAGCACAAAACCATAATTCAGATTTGAAATTCCATTGGATTTGGCTTTCTCTTTCTTCCTAAAACTTGTTTTATCAGTAGGGTCAGCAGCACTGCACCTTATAAATAGGAACATGACGGAAAGTGCCTGCAAAAGATGGAAATATGATTTTGATAGAATTGTGTCAATTCATTGAAGAATTGGAAACAAACGACATCCACTTCTGATTCATTACCACAAAGGAAAAGACAGTTGTTACTATAACTTCAGCAATTCTGTTTCCAAGAAAGAGCCCAAGGAATGTATAGAAGGCCACAACCAGGAAACAGTAAACTGCCATTCCCACCATCTGCAAACGAAAGTCAAAATCTGAACAAATCAAGCAATATAACACGAAGTTCTTTACTTTTGTAAATGGGGTTCGATAAACTACACCATTTTCTCTAATTTCTTGGTTAAAGGCGACAACTTTGGTCAAACGTATACCAAATCAGTTGAGTTACCAGTGATGGGGCTACATCTGTGAGAAGCTTTCTATACTCGAAGAACAAATAAGCAATCTTTACAAGCTTTTGAGCCAGACGAGAGCTTAATCCCAAGAACTAAGTTCAAATTATGCATAGAAAAAGGACGTGCACCTGTAATGGGTGGAGAGGTCGTTGCCAGCCATGACGTCTCATGTTCAATGGCATTTTGGGGATTTGCGTGAGCAGAACTAGCTCCTGCAGTTCTTGGATCCAAACTACAAACGAGGTTCTGATTCGGGAGTTTATCAGAATCTTAGTAATCCATCTATTTTGTTTAGAATTTGTCTCGAGACCTGAGAGAACCAGAGTTTGTTATCATGTTGCTTGTTTTTAATTCCTGCACGAGAAAAAAGAGGAAAATGTACCAAAGTCTCCAACGGTCGACTAGCGGTGGCAGTGGGAAGGAAACAGTAATACTGTTTTGAAATTTGAACCGCTGGTTCAGATCTGAAATCATCATACGACCGCCAGTTTGACACGTGCAAAGCATATGAGATCCACCTTACCCGTTTTGATGAATACAACAGACTGTCCGATTTTGGGGTAGTCCACATGAAGGTCCATGATGATTGGCCCAATTCATGAATCCAACAACTTTAATGATCTTAATTAATTAATAGTAACACATAGTGTTTTGTAGTATCTCAAAACGCATTTAGAGCAACATCAAAAAGTTCTTTAGGACATTCCTTCGCAGTGTAACACATATAATAATAACATGCTTGGAATTACCAAGTGACATTGGAGGGATGGACTTTCATAGCATGAATTTGTTTGATAATTCTAGAATGACATTTCCTATTCTATTTCCATACTTATTTCTCGTGATTGAAGTTTTGAGAAAAAAATAAAATTATTTTCTCTAATATTATTCAAATTTTGTGAATTTTATTACTATTGTTAATCTTAAGATAATTGTGAACTGAGTGTAATTATAACTAAAAATATAAATGTAATTATATTTAAAAAAAATAAAATCGACAGATTTTATAATATAATAAATAAAATTATTTTTGAAAAATTAATAATTCTTACTATATTATCCTATAATAAAATGCGTCAAGGTAATAATATTGCAAGTTTCGGTTGTGTTCCGTGATTTAAAATTGGTTGTGTATGAACTAGTAGCAATGATTAGGTCTTGTATCAACCTGCTTGGTGGACCTCTGTTCTTCCTTTAGCTCTTAGTAATGTTGTATATGCAGGATCTTCATTCTTACAGCCTTCTCTCCGCCGTTCATTAAAGAAGGGTCAATTTGGTGGCTCATGTTTGAGCAGTGTAATCTTCTGCTTTTTGCTACGAACGATACTAGGTTTATGTGTTGATAGTGCAAACTTACCTCCTAACGAGCTTAGTGACACCCAGAGTTCCTCCAAACCCTTCAGTGTGTCGAATTGCGAGCACAATGCAATGCACTTGACATACATAAGAAGATTTCGGACTACTGAAGCGGCAGGAGGAACTCCCGGTGACTCCAAACCATTAGTAGAGATCAGATCACTGCTCTTCTTCACCTTGGATCTTAACATAAACTCATGGTCACACACACACACACATATAGCAAGAGTTAAATGATTAGCAATATCGAACACAGCCACGGTTACGGCCTGATTCTTTAGTACAAGGTGCATTGAACTTGGACAGTTTCTTGGAACACCATTCCACATGCTTTCCATGATTCTCGTACCACTTTGGCCTTTGGAATCTTATATGTCAGTGGAAACTGGAAAGGGTTGTCTTTACTCCAAATAGACGTAATGAACTTCTATGGAAACTCTCTGTCCTAGGGGACTAGCTGTAGGCCAATCCTTGTTTGCTCCAGGTATCGAATATCTCAGCCATCCAACTGTTATACTTGCTGTTTTCTGGGCTTCGCAACATAAAAAACTGGGCCATTTGGCTGCCTCTCAAGTCAAGCCTACGCTTCTGTCAAGAACTTTCACAATATAACGCGGTTATGGTTACAGATGTAAGCTGAGAAGGACCAAATCGCCCACGTATAATCCTTAGGTCAACAGAGGGAATGTCAATGAATAGTTATTTATTATCTCACATATGTTCAAGAAGACTTTATTTATGTACAGTGCCAACAATAATATACATACCATCCTCATCCTGCTCGTCCGCGGATTTTTAAACCCATCTTTGCGCTTTCTAAGACTCACCATACTCTTTGAGAACTAGAAGTGTTCTCTCCAACTATCAAAAGTATTAAGAATCGCATATAACAAATTACATATACATCCTACTATCTTATAAATCTCTCTCTTTGTAGTTGCTGTTCCGCTGATTAATTCCTCATATCCAAATGTGGAACCAGCCAAGCGGGCTCTTCCAAAGGCTCAACAAGAGGGATTTAATTTGGACAACTTTTCATGCATCCTCCCCTCTCATGCATGTGCCAAGCTCACATAAGATTTTTCAGAGAAAAGAACAACAAAGTGAAAACAAAAAGATAAGACTTGGCAACTTATTCAAGACGAGAACCACGTACAACGGTCGCCCTAGATTGTGGAAAATGTGGTGCAAGATTGAGGAAGTTGTGGAGAACCAGGCATTGCAGATACCCCATTGTTGTCTGCTCCATCTCCGCTTCTCGGTGCACCGATAATCGATGAGATAGCTGCTGCTAAGGCGGCCGTGAAGTTCGGGTCAGAAGCAATCGCTGCAGTGACAGTGTCGACCACAGAAGCGTGCCTTTGGCCTAACGGCGAAGTTGTGATTGCCTGTGCCTTTGGGGGAACATATATGGGATGTCCTAGAAGTTGAGAGCAGCCATGCAAAGAAATAGGAAATGTGGCAGGTGATTGAGGGACGCGAAGGAAGGGCATTGCAGTACTTGGACTCTGTGTCAAGTCGAGAGTTATGGTGGGGAATGGCGCGGAGGCTGATAGAGTAGCCATTGTAGAAGCGTAAGGCAGCGAAGGGAAGAAGTTGTTGGAAGATGGTACAGATTCTTTGCTTGTAGTTGAACCTGAAAGAAGCATGGTTGCTGCTGCTGAGGTAGTATTGGCCATTGCTGTTGCTGCAGGTGGAAGAGGGTGGTTGTGGTTCCCTTCGTATGTTGTAATGAGAATCGTCTTGTCCTCCACACATCTTTGGACCTAATATAGGGAACACACAGACAAATTTATGTATGCATGCGGTTAAGTTGTCTGCAACCATATTAATGGCTGTAAAATATCATCGGAAGCAATTACTTGAGGAATATCGGTTTCTTCGTTTAAGTTGTCTGGTCATCATGTTTTAAGGAAATGACAAAATTTCATATATTTTAAGTTGACTTGGTGATAAATGCAGTTGTCAATCACCAACATTTCTCACGAGTGAACATGGATCATCATATACCTGCTTACGAACTGGGCATCCAACAGCCATAGTGCAACGGTAATAGGCACGAGGACAAGGGTTACCCTTGGCCATCTTTTGTCCATATTTTCTCCACTGACATCCATCGCTGATCTGAAACGAGACATTGATAACTGTTATTAAATATATAAAATTAATTAAGTTGACTCACACAGTAACTTAAGTTTTAATGATAAACCGGTTGTTTAATACGGTAATAGAGTCTCTATAATAGAGCTTTCACTTATGAGAGTCTATTAGTAAATATATAAAAATATTTAATTCGACTTTACACAACAAATTAAGCTTTTGTGTAAAAAGCTTTTGTTACGAAACGTTGGCTTAACAATAACTAACGTTAAACTGTTGAGTGAGGTTCAGAAATCTGTCATAAGTATGTAAGGTTGTGTGCAATTTGCCAACGCTCACCAGAGGAGCCTCCGATCGTGCACGTACAGACACTCTTGCCTTTCTGAAAGGAACATCATGGACTTGGTCACCGGACTTGCCTTGGTCTAGTTTCGAGCTTTTAGAGAACCCCCAGCTTTGAGAAGTTTGATCGAGACGGTCCTCAATGGAAGGATGCTTTCCAGGAATTTGAGACATGGCATCTGTTGTATGTGTTGGAGAAGCCGACAATTCTTGTGTCTTCTCGTCAGACATAGAAGGATCACTGGCATCTAATGTGGCAGGTGGCCGTGGGTCCTTAAGCTGTTGGGCCGACATAATGGCACTTGACCTTCCACTCTGATCACCCTTCTGCATCAATCATTGACGTGATTCAAAAACTATGGATATTAGTACAAAACTATGTCTTCGTATTAAATTCAAAACTAAACCAGATATTGATAGAATTTATGAAAGCACTCAGGAAATTGGATTTCATGCGGGATCAGTCATCATTGTCGGCATTTACCAGGCGTCAGAAGTATGATTCTGTATCTGCAACCTAGTAACGCCCATGCCGGATAGTTTAAGATGAAACGTGGCAATTCTGCCGCCTGGTGCACATGAAACTACCGTATATATATATATATATAATAAATATTTTGATCAAAGTCTTGCCTGAATCAAGACGAAATCCAATAGAAGTTACTTATTTAAGATAGAAAAGAACATGGAAATTTCTCTTGCTAGTGGATTTGGAACTAAAGTTGGAAAAAGTGTGCTTGTTAAGAAAATGAGAAGTGATAGCGGATCAAGCAAGCACGTTTTTCCTATTCAAGTGAAGCACGTTACCTCTTTCTTTATGAATAAAAGAAGATACTTTGGATTTCTTTGGTTAATCTCTCTTTTCAAGAAACTTCGAATAGTCAATTAGGCTTTGATGATAATAGAAAAGGCAATGAATTGGGCATGCTTGGCTCTTCCGCTTTATTCTAAGACCAATCTAGTTGAGAAGATGTAAACGAACGGAATCATCACCTGCTCTTCCCGATTCCCATATGCCTGTTTTTGGATTGCCATGAGTAACTGAGTCTGAAGGTCTTTGTAACTTCTGGTAACTTGATCCAACATGATTTTCAGCTTCTTATTTTCATTGTGTAGTCTATCCAGCTCGATTTGTGCTATACTCAACTGCGAAATAATCAAATCTCTATTCTTGAAAATTCAGCTTGGAATATAAAAATGTAATACACAATTAAACACATATAAATGCTTAATTTGTCTGAATGAACAACATGGGAAAATCAGATAGATTCCGAAAAATTAAGATGCATAACTCACTTCACTGTTGGGTTTATGGTCACTTTCTGTTTTCCAAGTCCCAGAACCTGAAGTGTGAAGATTCAGTCCGGTCTGCAAGACAAAAACAAAAGTCAATCCGAAGTAAACATAGGTTTGCTTCTGTCCATCATAACTTTAGAGCTCCAAACCTTTCACAACAAACGAAAAAGACAAGAAGGGTATGAAATAAAAGGCAGCAAAACCTTACATTTACAAGGGTATCAACTAGAGTACTTGACGATCCATTCTTGGTATCTTGATCACGAGACAACACTGCATCAATCCTATCACTTGATGAAAAGAAATCAACTTCCTTGATCACGGGCTTGCTATGATCGATGGAGCTGTTGTTTTCGTGATCGGATGCACATGAGCTCCCCAGGGGAAAGTCATCGGAGTGCAAGAACGTCAATTCACGTCCATGCTTTTCCATGACAGAAATAGTAAGTCGTGGGGGGAGAGAGAGAGAGAGCGAAGAAGAAATGAGAAAGAGTAAGTACATACAGAGGCGTGGTAGTAGTTGTGTAGGCTTTTCAACTAAGAGCGAACTTGTATTTGGTGGTACAAAATAGAAAAAGACTAGCTTAAGCGACCGAGAAGACCAGCCGCTTTCTTCGCGGGGTGGATGACGTCATGACTCCGTTAACCTGAGGAAAGGGGGTTGAGCTCCGTTAAAGATGACGGAGTGACATTTTAGTCCACGTGGGGTGGGGGAGGATAGTGTCGTCTGGAGGTCAACAGTGTTGACGGTGGGGCTATATCTGACGGTAGCTAGAATACCTAATCCCACCATCTGTAAAAATTACGCAGCCCCAAATCATCTACCGGGCTCCTATCTCTAGGCGGGATCAACATAAAATTATGTATCATATAATATGATACTAAAATTATGCATCATATTTTTTTAAAAAAGTTAAAATATAGTGATAAATACAGAATACACAAGCTGAGTTCTTTATAAGCTATAAAGAGTCAACAAGTCTAAATGAGCTAACACGACGTCTGGTGTGGAGGCTTCATGCTGAACATTGGAGCATGCTTATTCCTTACCGCGGAACTCGAGGGGGTCTATTCGGGGCTATCTTTGGCTTAGAATCTTGGCTTTCATTGGGTGGTCGTCGAAGTAGATTCTATGTAAGTAATAAACATATTGTCTTCACTACCCCTAATGCTAATTAAGGTTTTTTTTTTGTGCAGGATATCAGGGCATTACAACGTCGAGAATGGGATATCCAATTTCGTCACGTTCATCGAGAAGGTAATCAGAGTGCTGACAGTCTGACCAAGTTGACATTCTATTCCCGGCCAGGACTCTCTATTCTCTAGGAGCCTCCGCCTGTCACCAGGGATCACGTCCGACACGACCAGACGGGTGTGTATCGCAGATCACTGCGTTTAGGCTAGCTTAGTTATGCCTCCTTTGTAATTAAAAAAAATGACTTCGTGGAAGTGAAGGATTAAAACATTGGAGGCGTCTTTTTATGGCAAAAGCGCCAACACTCGTCCGGAGACTTCTCCAGATACTTCCGAATTAGGGTGAGTCTCTCCGTCTCCTTTGTCTCGCCTACCTCAATCTACACCGCTCAAGGTAAGGGGTTTGTTATTTTTTGCTTCATCTGCAACTAATTTCTGATCAATCTCATTTCTTGTTAGGTCTCCGAGGGGATACTTTTCTTCTACACTTTCACATCCGTTGGCGGTTCAGATCATGCCAGTAACGTCGAAAGGAATTATGCATCATATTTACCGAGATCTTGTTCGTGCTATTGAAGGCCTGATGGCAAAACAGGTCAAAATCATTGGCACCAAGTTGTCAACTGTTGTGTTCCTAGAAAAGTAATCACACTGTTTGGTTTGTATGGTACATTTCAACGAAGTCTAAGATCTAAACCATATATAAATACAAGTTATATGTTGTCATACTTAATTTCATGCGAACTGATAGCATCAGATTACCTAAACATCTTAACTGTTAATTTTTACTGATAAAGTTATTAGTTGTATTTTAGATATACATCAATTTTTCAATTGTTTATCTCCACCCATCTACTGTATTTTCATTTGTATATTAAGGCCTAAAAGTCATTCACAAATATATGAAAAATACAACAAACTTTTTACGATTCCTATGTGGATCAAAGCCTACATCAAATCAAACATCCAAATCTTCATTTTTTAATACATGGGCAAGCGACAACATTCCAATATCGACTCTACACGAAAACATTCCAACATTCATTCCTTTTCCGTCCTGCTTTGCACAATCAACATTACAGATTACAACAGTGGTATAACACACCACTCATATTCTACCATTCAATCAATTAACATATTTCTCAAAGATCACATCTCGGATGACAACCTAGTCTTATTCATCTTAAATGGCCTCCCTACTGAGTATGAATCCTTTGTTATAGCAATTGAACATCATGGCTCTCTTGCCAGCTTCCTGGACCTTCGTGCTTGACTATTCATTCACAAATAGCAGCTCCTAGCATATCGTTCCTCCCACTCAATTGAGACTGCACTTCTGGCATCTTACTCTAATAGAAGCTTTGGCTGCCAGCCTCGCAACGGGCAAAGCGAGACTAGCTTTTGCAAAAATTATAGAGGCATACATTAAAATGGAGACAGAAATCGTAACAAATTCTCTAATAACCTCTGATGAACTGGACCTTTCTTTGGGTTCTCTAGCGTAGTTTCCAACACTAATCAAGCATCCTAAATTAGCCAACTCGTATGTCCCACCTCACCAACTGAAGTCAAACCTGGTATAATCCAGCCAAATTTTGAACCTTGTTCTTATTACTTACACTAGGACACTTAGTATAAATCCAATTATCCAAAACCACCTACCCAATTTCAAATTTACTGGAAGCAGGTTCATATTATATCTCATTACTGTTTTCAATATTTTGAGTCTAGAAATCGTCTAACTGGGCCCCCTTCCTAATTCCACCTCCCTCAACATTGCTTTCTATATTTTGAACATTCCTGATACTACTGATAATATTTCAACTCCAATAATATCGTTGAATGGTTACCTAATATTTGTGTCACTGCCCATATGACACCTGATCCTCACGTTGTGGACTTTTTAACTCCGTATAATGATTCAAATCAAGTTATTGTCAGCAATGACCAAACTCTTCTAATTTCCTCTTACTGGTCTCTCTACATTTTCCACATAAATTCATCCACTTCATCTTTGTAATGTTTTAGTAGTTCCACATCTCACTACTAACCTTTTATTGATTGCTAAATTTGATACTGATAACTCATGTCTCATTAAATTTAACCATTTTTATTATGTTATGAAGGATTTTCAAATTAAAATAATGCTCCTTGCAGGTTGCATCTATAATAATCTTTACCTAATGAAAATTTCACTACACTTTAAAAATCTTGTTTCCTACAGTCACTCTGGTTTCGCTAGATCTTTGACTTCAACGTCTGGGTCATTCGAGTTGGTCATCATTTTCTTGTAGTTCTCCTAAGTCCTTATAACTTTTTTGTTGTAATATTTGGGGACCTTTCCCATCTTAATCTTTTTCTAGTTATCGATACTTTATCATTTTTGTTGATGACTTTAGTGGATATACCAAGATCTTTCCTCTCACCCGCAAATCTTATACCCTAACTGCATTTCAAACTTTTAAAACCAAAAATAAATTTTTTCTCCACCACCATTAAAACTTTTCAATACGATGGGGCTCCTGAACTTATCAAAAGCATTTTTGTTTAACACCTTACCATAAATGGTATTACTTACTGTATTTCATGCCCCCACACTCCTCAACAAAATGGTCTTATTAAACGAAAAACTCATCACATTACTAAAACAGGCCTAACCCTTCTTCTTCATGCCTCCCTTCCCAAGGTTTTCTTATTTGAACCTTTTCTATCGATGTTTATCTCATCAACCTATTGCTTAACACATGTCCTTATTACAAATCCCTTTTCACCATCCCACCTAATCTCTCTCATTTACGAGTTTTTGGATGTGTTTATTTTTCCTTTCTAGGCTCCACTCGTCCCAATAAATTAACCCTTAAATCTAGTTCATGTGTCTTCTTTAACTACTGCTCTTAGCATAAAAGGTATCGATGCTTTGATCCTTAAACCTCCAAACTTTATATCTCTCACCGTATTTACTTCCTTGAACATGGCCTTACCATCCTCTTCTTCAACCCTTATCTCAGTTCCTTTACCTTTCAACTCACTTCCTCAATCTTCTCCACTCCTTTCCCCTCCACCTTCTCCACCTCCACCTCAACTACCACCATCTTCCCATCCCATAGTCACACGAACCCATAATCATACGCGTATCCCTCAATCTTTTTCTAACTACATCACTTACTATATACTTAATATATCTTACTTTGACCCTACATCCTCTACCTAAGTCAATAAATTTTTTCACTAACGTCAGGCTATGCTTGATAAGTTTACTACTCTACATTGCAATCATACTTGGGCTCTTATCCCTCATCTCCCTAATGCTGATATTGTCGGATGTAAATGGGTGTTGCATACCAAACAAAACCCTGATAGTTCTGTTCAATGTTATAAAGCTTTTCTTATTGTTAAAGGTTTACACCAGGCTTTCGACATTGACTAACTGAAAACTTTAATCTTGTTATTAAACATAATACCACTTGTATTATCCTTACACTTACTCTTTCTTGAAATTGGTCAGTTCGTCAACTTGATGCCAATAATGTCTTCCTTTATGGTCATCCTCAAGAATAGGTCTTCATGTCTCAATCTCCTAGTTTTATAGACCCATACTATCCTCATTATGTTTGCCATCTTCACAAATCCCTATATAGTCTAAAACGAGCTTCTCAAGCTTGGTTTCTCGTCTGAGTCATAAACTTCTTAAACTCCACTTTACTTCCTCCAAGTCTAACCCTTCTCTATTTATTAACTCCACCTCATGTCACACAACCTTTGTTATAGTTTATGTAGATGATATCTTGGTTATAAGTTTCTCACGCTCCTTTATTTCCTCTCTTATACATAATCTTCACCACACTTTATTCTTTAAAGACTTAGGCATGCTCCATAACTTTCTTAGTCTTGAAGCTACTACTACGTCCATAGGTCTTCTACCTACTCAAATCAAATACATAAAAGATCTTTTTCTTTGGACTGGTCTTAATAATTCCAAACCTATCCACACTCCTATTACCCTTTCTTCACCTCCAAAAATCATGGCAAACCACTTTTTGATCCCATTTAATATAGAAGCATTGTTTGTGCTCTTTAATATCTCTACCTCACTCGTCCTAACATTCAATTTGTTGTTGATAAAGTCCCTCAATTTTTACGTTGATCTATTTTTGTTCACTAGATTGCGATTAAACGAATCCTCCATTATCTTTGTTCCACCCCATCTTATGGCATTATTTCCTTAGGTCATCCTCACTTACCTTATCTGCTTACTAGGATGATGATTGGATTGCTAGTCCAAATGATAATTGTTCTACCTCTAGATATTGTATATATCTTGGTCCAAATATGATATCTTGGAGTGTCAAGAAATAACCTAATGTTGTCAGATCTAGTACTGAAGTTGAATACCAAAGCATTGCTCTTGCTACAATGGAACTCTATTAAATCACTTCTCTACTAAAAAAAATTAGTTTATCTAGTTTCACGCCCACACTATGGTGTCATAATCTTGGTGTCACATTCCTTAATTTTGATCTAGTCACTCATGCTCGTACTAAACATATTAAGATTGATGTCCATTTTATTCAAGACTTGGTTGTTAGTAAAGCACTCTTCATCAAACATATTTCATCTTTTCTTCGAATTTCCAATATTATGACTAAAGCTTTGCCTTCATAAATGTTCCAACGTCTTTACGACAAGCTCACAATTACCCATTATCATGATCTTAAGGAGGACTGATAACATCAGATTACCTCAGGATCTCAACTATTAATTGTTAGTGATAAGATCATTAGTTCTATTCTAGATATGTATCAATTTTTCAGTTGTATATTTCCACATATCTACTGTATTTTCACTTGTATATTAAGGCCTAAAAGCTTTCATAATATATGAAAATAATACAACATACTCTTTACAATTCTTTCAGGAACATCTTGTGTTTTAACTAAAGGGGAAAGATGACTGAAGTAAATTAAGAGAAATTAACGGAGGAAGCTTTCAGACAATAAGAGATACGGTTAAAATTAACTAAATATTTTAGAACAAAAAAAAGGATAAGTTCTAAAATTTTAAATAGATATAAGGAAATTGAAGCATAAGATTATCATAAATGTTATATTATAATTGTACAACTAATTACAACTTATATATGTAATTTTTTAGATACTAAGTAACTAAGGTTGAGTCTTTAAATTAATAATTTGGATATAACCACACTAAAATTATTATAGGTTACGATATTAATTTTTATATATTCAAATTTATGCCGTTAGTAAAATACAAATTAATATACATTATTAACTTAAGTACATAGACCTAAATGTGTTAAAATATATGTTATTATGAATATTTTTTTGTTGTAGAGTGAGGAAGATATAAATATAATTATAAGTAATGTATACAAACGGTAATTATAAAGTATAAATAAAATTAAAATAAAACCTTTCTGTTAATAAAACCTTTCTGTTAAGAAAAATATGAATTTGACAAAGTTAAACTATATTTCATTATTTCTTGAGGGAAGGTCTACTAGCACAACATTGCTATCTCTTGTAATTTTGGAGAACAAAGTTTTAATGGGACTGGTTACAAAAGGTGCGGCGATGCATATACAAGTGTGGACTGTAGAATAACGTAGCGTTTGGTTCCTGTCCCTGTTAGTGGGGACAGGTCATAAAACAAATAAATCCTGTCATTCTAACCCGTTTGGTTGTTGTCCCCCGCCGTTTTGTCTTCAATCTCCAGATGACAGAGACAAACATTTTTGTCTCACCGAATATTGTAGGACAAGGGACAGAAGACAGACGCGTTAGGTATGCGTTGTCCAAAATAGCCCCATCTGCTCTCTCCCACACCGTCTGTTCTGCGGCTTTCCCCGTCTCCCTGAAGCCTCGCACCTCGCTG
>JAOQMS010000004.1:4811386-4824359 GCA_027563885.1 Erythroxylum longipes | reverse complement strand
CTCGTGATTTACAAGTACTGCTTTAATTATTCAAATTGATATGATGCCATGTGGAGTACTGTAGTGATCGCACGTAGTGCTCCCCTATCATAGGATATGTATCGGAATGACCTACGGGCGTCCCGGTGTGTACCCTACGGTGAGGGGGTGTTACAAATTCAATGTGGTTTGCATGGGAATGAAGCCGACGAATATAACGGAAGAACAAATCAAACTAAGAGCTTTTCCATTTTCCCTCAAGGATGATGCTCAAGATTGGTTGTATTATTCAGCTGGAGAGAATGTGCAAACATGGGCTGAAATGAAAAGACTTTTCTTCGAGAAATATTTTCCAGCATTAAGAGCAGCCAACATCTGAAAGAAAATTTGCGGAATTCGACAACATACGGGAGAGACACTTTACGAGTATTGGGAAAGATTTAAGAAACTTTGCACTAGCTGTCAACACCACCAAATAACTGACTAGCTATTGATTCAATACTTCTACGAAGGTCTTTCGCTCACGGATAGGAGTATGATTGACGCTGCAAGCGGTGGCGCCTTAGTTGACGAGAACATGGCTTCCAACACTCAACAATTCGGAATAAATATTGGGCATGGATCAAAAAACATGAATGAAGTGAATATGACCACATTAGAGAAAATATTGGATGACCTTATTTCTTTGGTTCGACAATTGGCAGTTACGAAGAAGGAAGAAGCAAAGGTATGTGGAATATGTTCAATGTTAGGACATTCTACTGATGTAAATCTGGTTTTGTAGGATGAAAATGCAGAACATGTGAATGCTGTGGGAGGTTTTGCTGGACCAAGTCAAAGGAAGCATGATATTCCAACACCTACAATCCAAGATGGCACGATCACCCAAATTTACGTTATGGAAATCCTCAAGGGCAACAAGCAAACACGAATTTCCAACAGTATAGACAACTATAGTCACCTTCGCAAAATCAAAATACAACATCTAATTTCAAAGGTAAGTCTTCTTGAGAAGATATAGTGCAAACTTTGGCTATTACCACTTTGACGTTTCAGCGGAGTACTGAAGTAAGTATCCGAAATATTGAGAATCAACAAAGAAATATTGAGAATCAACAACGGAACATAGAAAATCAAATAAGCCAAATGGCAACTGCCATAAATCGATTGGAAGCAAGAAGTTCTGGAAATTTTCCAGTAGAATTAGAGATCAATCCTAAAGAAAGTGCGAAGGCTATCATGCTGCAGAGTGGTCAGGAATTGCAGGACTCACTTTCGAAGAATTCCAAAAGAGAGTAGAAGAAGAAATCACGCAAAATGCACCTTCACAACCAGAAACGATGCAAAACAAGCTAAAGAATATGGTGATTCCGCTTCCTTTTTCGAGTTGATTTGCCAAAGCAAAGAAGGAAGAGTAAGAGGAGGAAATTTAGGAGACTTTTTGAAAAATTCAGGTAAATATTCCTCTTCTTGATGCAATTAAACAGATTCCACGCTATGCTAAATTCTTTAAGGAGCTTTGCACTTCAAAAAGGAAATTAAAATTTGATGAGAAGGTGCAATTAGGGGAGAACGTTTCAGTAATTTTGCAAAAGAAAAAGCTTCCACCCAAATGTCAAGACCCAGGTATGTTTACTATCCCATGTCAAATTGGTGATTTGCGAATTAAAAGAGCCATGTTAGATTTAGGTGCGTCCATAAATGTCATGCCATATGATGTGTATAAATCTTTAAATGTTGGACCTCTTAAAGAAACTAATGTAGTGATTCAATTAGCGGATCGCTCAAATGCTTATCCAAAGGGTGTGTTAGAAGATATCTTGGTTTAAGTAGGGAATATGCTTTTTCTGACTGATTTTTATATTTTGTAGATGGGAACCGATGATATATCTTCTTCCACTCCGATTTTATTCGGAAGGCCGTTCTTGAAAATGACTAGAACAAAAATAGATGTTCATGATGGATCTTAAACAATGGAATTTAATGGTGAATTAATTAAGTTAAATATTTACAATACCATGAGAATTCCGGATGATGAATATCCTATTGTTTCTGTGGATTTTATTGACACATGGGTGCAGGATAATTTGATTTTGGAGGACAAAGATGAGTTTGGCATGATCATGGAAGAAGAAAACGCACCATGGTGGAAGGAAGGCCAATAAACGTTGTTGTCCAGTAATCAAGTGGAGATGTCTGTGTGTGGGGAGACCACTGAACCACTCCTCTAGTAGCTCACGTCTGTGGAAATGTCCAGAAGTGTGGAAAAGTTGCTGCCGTCGTTAATCAACCTACCAACATTGGAGTTGAAGAGCTTCCCTAGTCATTTGAAGTACATCGTTTTAGGTGAGAAAGATACATTGCCTCTTATTATTTCTAATCAACTTTCGGATGTGCAGGAAAGCCAGCTGGTTAACGTATTAAAAGAGAATAAAGAAGCTTTCGGTTGGAAAGTGGCTGATTTAAAAGGTATTAGTCCCACTATTTGTGTGTACCGAATTTTGATGGAAGATGAAGCGAAGGAAGTGAGGCAACCCCAACGTCATCTAAATCCACCCATGATGGAAGTGGTGAAGAAAGAAAATTTGAAACTTCTTAACGCTGGCATTATTTATCCAATTTCGGATAGCAATTGGGTAAGTTTAGTCCAGGTAGTTCCAAAGAAAACTAGAGTGACTGTGATTGAAAATAGCAATGGTGAGTTAATACCAACTCGTGTTTAAAATGGGTGAAGGGTATGCATAGATTATAGGAAGCTTAATTCAGTTACTAGAAAAGATCATTTTTCGCTTCCATTTATTAATCAAATGCTTGAAAGACTTACAGGTAAATCTCACTATTGTTGTTTAGATGGCTACTCAGGATACCACCAAATTTTAGTAGCACCCAAGGATTAAGAGAAAACAACCTTCACATGTCCATTCGGCACCTTTGCTTACCGAAGAATGCCATTAGGGTTATGTAACATACCCTGACATTTCAAAGGTGTATGGTAAGTATCTTCTCTAATCTTGTGGAAAATTGCATGGAAATTTTTATGGACGATTTCACAGTTTATGGAGAGTTTTTTGAAACATGCATTGTCAACCTTGAAAAAGTGCTTAAATGTTGCACTAAAACTGATTTGGTTTTAAACTATGAAAAGTGTCATTTTATGGTTAATCAAGGCATAATTTTGGGTCATACTGTCTCTTTTAAGGGAATTGAAGTCGATAGGGCTAAGATAGATGTTATTCAATCTTTATCTTACCTTGCGAACGTGCAGGAAGTTCGTTCTTTTCTTGGTCATGCAAGATTCTATCAGCAATTTATTAAGGATTTCTCTAAAATTACGCAACCCATGTGCAGATTGCTTCAAAAAGGCGCGAAGTTTGATTTTAACGAGCCATGCAAAAGTGTGTTTGATGAACTCAAGGAGTGACTGACTACAGCATCAATTATTCAGCCACCGAAATGGGACATGTCCTTCGAGCTGATGTGCGATGCTTCGGATTATGCAGTTGGCATCGTGCTGGGCCAAAAAGTGGATAAGGTACCTCATGTTATTTACTATACGTCCATGACACTTAATGATGCCCATAAAAATTATTCTACGACGGAGAAGGAGTTTTTAACGGTCGTCTTTGGATTGGAGAAGTTTTGGTCATACCTGTTGGGGACAAAGGTGATCATCTATTTAGATCATGCAACTCTGAAGTATTTGGTGAATAAGAAGAAGCCAAGCTGAGATTGATTCGACGGATTTTACTGTTTCAAGAATTTGATTTGGAAATCCGCGATAAGAAAGGAGTTTAAAATTTGGTGGCCAATCATCTAAGCAAGATCACTCCAAGTACCACATCTGATGTTCTTCATGAAAAATTTCCGGATGAAAATCTCTTCGTAATCCAACAGGTAATTCCATGGTACGTAGACATAGTAAACAATTTAGCGACTAAGTCTTTACCTAGTGATTTATCTAGAGCTGAAAGAGAAAAAATTAAGCAAAAAGCTAAATATTAAATTTGGGATGAACCTTATTTATGGAAATTTTGTTCTGATCAGATTGTTAGGCGATGTGTCACAGATGATGAAATTCCTTCTATTTTACATTTTTGTCATTCATTTGTGTATGGGGGACATTTTGGGCCTAAAAGGACTGCTCGAAAAATTCTTGAATTGGACTGTTTTGGCCTAAGTTGTTTTATGACTCTTACATGTTTTGCAAGTCTTGCGATCGTTATCAAAGAACAGGTAACTTGGGATTGAGGAATCAAATGCCACTCACGAACATTCTAGTGTGTGAGATTTTTTATGTTTGGGGAATAGACTTTATGGTTATTTTCCTTCTTCCTTTGGTAAGAACTACATTTTGCTAGCTGTGGATTATGTTTCGAAATGGATTGAAGCTAAGGCTACTTTATCTGGCGATGCTAAAACAGTTATAAATTTTGTTAAATCTAACATTTTTGTCAGGTTCGGAATACCTCAAGCTATCATTAGCGATCGAGAAACTCATTTCTATAACAAGATTTTTGAAGCTTTAATGAAGAGATGTGGTATCACATACCGAGTATCTACAGCATATCATCCACAGACAAGTGGACAAGGTGAAGTGTCCAATAGGGAGATCAAATCCATACTGGAAAAAGTGATGAATTTGAATAGAAAAGATTGGAGCTTACAATTAGACGATGCTTTATGGGCGTACCAGACTACGTACAAGCTTGTCATCTTACGGGTTAGTTTTCGGTAAGCCTTGTCATTTACCTGTGACAAGTGGACAAGGTGAAGTGTCCAATAGGGAGATCAAATCCATACTAGAAAAAGTGATGAATCTGAATAGAAAAGATTGGAGCTTACAATTAGACGATGCTTTATGGGCGTACCGGACTACGTACAAAACTCTAATAGGCTTGTCACCTTACAGGTTAGTTTTCGGTAAGCCTTGTCATTTACCTATGGAAATAAAGCATAGAGCTTATTGGACAGTGAAACAGCTGAACAGGGATCAGATGGAAGTTGGTAACAATAGGAAACTGCAACTACAAGAGTTAGAGGAGATTCATAATGAAGCGTATGAAAATGTGAAAATTTATAAGGATAAAACTAAAGCTTTTCATGACAAAATGATTTCTAGGAAACAATTTTCAATCAGACAAAAAGTTCTTCTTTATCATTCGAAGCTTAAATTTAGAGTTTAGATACCTCTGAGGTATTTAAAGTTAACGGACACCGCCTGAAGCCATATTATGAAAACTTTTCAGTTGAACGAGTGGAAGAAATAGAGTTGGTATCTCCAACGTATTTCTAATCAGGTAAGTAAAGAAACATGTCCAGCTAAAGACTTTAAAGAAGCACATTCGGGGAAACCCGAAAAATTTTCAGGTTTGTTTATGATTTCTATTTTTTAGCAATTTTCATTTTCATTTTTATCAAGTTTATTTCATTTAAGTTCGATTTTTAATTTTTAGAAATTTATCATTTTCAATTATGCAATTTTAATTCTTTTATCTTAAAAAAAACTAAAATTTCACCCTTTCTCACCCCCCCCCCCCCATCTTTTCCCTCTTCTTCTTTCACTTAGTTTATCTCACCACTATTTTTCACTGCAAAATTCACAAATCACTACCTACATCGTAAATATTAAACAACCATTCCATACAACACCTACTCTTTTAATTTGTCATTCACCGAAAACCTACCTAGCTATAACTTGTGATTTTACTAGTGTCGTGTTGTTCCTTGTATAACTTTTAGATCTACGTTTTGAAGGAGTTACCCATGCCAAGGAGGAAGAGTGGCTCTCGATGTTTAGCAACTCTAATCACATCTTTTATTGATCTCTCCCTCCACCGCCACCCAGCTCATCCATGAGAAGACCCATTGATGCGGTACCCACACAAATTGTGCCACCAAGTTTAGTTGCTACCCCAGGGCCATCAACACGACAACAAACAAGGAGAGGAAATGAAGTTGAAAACTGCAGCAAATGGAGTAACCGAAGTGGTGGTTTCACCTCATTCCGACTTTCAAAAGATACGAAGCGATTTCAACAACTCAGTGCAAGAAAAATATATCCCTACTGTTTTCACAGGATGGGGATTATGGATCTTAGTCATGGTCGAATCACTTCCACAAATCCGGGCCCTACTGCTCTTCCTACTATAAGACCAGCAGCACAAAGTAGCTACCGACCTTCCCAAACCAATTTGGATGACCACCTCAGTCACCTTGAACATAGAATGCACTGAATGGAGCACAACTTGATGGCATATTGGGAGTATGAAGGCTTCCAACCTCCACATCCGCCAACACCATGAATTCGGCATTCCCAAATGGAGAAGCCTTCTTTTATCTTTCTTTTATATGTTGCTTCTTTCATTTTATGTCCTAACATTAAAGACAATGTTGGTCTAGGTGTGGGGAAGGAATTGGATCATATATGTGTGACTATGTGGTCTTGCCTTTCTTTGATTTTCTTTTTGTTAATTTTTTTTTGTTCTTTGCATGCTTGTGTTGCATGTTAAGCCATCAAGCTTTATCATATTAGTTTGGATAAGATTGAATGTATGCATGAAATTGAATTGGGCTATGTGAGTCTAAAGTGAATCATGCGGATTGATTGCAATAACTGATCTTATAGACTTAGCCAAAATTTTGACATTTGAGTGATGAGGTAATTATGGAATTAAAGTGAATTCTTGAATTAAACCTGTGAGTGGATTTGAGCTCAAATGACATCATCTTTATGTCATTCTATTTCTTTGAATTATGTGACGCTCCTCTAATCAGGTTTGCCTTTAGAACTTGCACTGAACCGGATTGAAATTGTTTGATTACATGGTTTATAGAAATGATTAAGGCCGTCTTTGTTTTTACACCTATTAGCTTAAAAATGACCCACCTAGTTATTTTTCCTTTACAAACACTTTTGAGCTTTTAACCTTGTTGTTTTTCATTTAATCACCTTACATTGAAATCCAAAAAATCCCTTTAGCCTTACCCTATCACAAGTTGAATGAAGTATTGAATAATTTGGGACTTTTGCTCTATATTGTATTCTGAGATATTTTTATAGATACTTCTACTTATGTGTTTATTAAATTATGCTACTAGTAATTTCTCTTATTTTTATTGTTCTCCTTTGTTCTTAGCCAAGTTAAAAAAAGAGAAAAAAGGAAAAAAAAGAGAAGAGAAAGAAGAAAGGAAAGAGAAAAAAAGAGAAGAAAAAGAATAAGCATAGTAGCATTATTTGGTAATGATTAGTTATAGTCCTTGGTATTCATGTGTTTGTCTCAAAATTTGAATGTGAGTGTCCCTTTTACTTGATACTTTGTGAATGCTTATGATTAACTTTTGCCATTTTTACCTTACCTTTGAATCTAGCCCCTTTACAACCCATAATAAAGTCCTTATGATCTATGAGCTCATGTAATTCGAATGAATGATAACTAGAAAATTTGCAAGCCTATGGTAGTGCAATATGTTAAAGAGAAATTTGAGAGAAACACTTTGACCTCAAACACTTGAGTGTAAGAGAGAAATCTGTGAGAAGAATTCACTTTGGTTTCATACTTGCTTTTTGAACAAAGATGTCTTATTTTGACTTTGTTTATTTATATTGGTGAAAAGTGATTATGATGTATGTTGCAACCTAAGTCTTACTGGCACAAGCTAACAGATTGTGTACACAAAATCTTATGAAGGATGAATTGATAGAGTGTAGTGGTTTGGCATATTTTCTCGAGGGCGAGCAAAGGTTAGGTGTGGGGAAGTTTTGTTAAGTTGAGATTTTGTGCTTATTTTCTATTTAATTCTCTTTAATTTGTGGAAATTATTGTCCAAAATTAATGGAATTGTTTGTTAATTGTTCTCAGGTGACTTTCAACACTTTAAAGATGAAGTTGAATCAAAAAGATGCAAAAGAAACAAAGAAAATTCGAAAATTCCAAACTGGCAACAAATTCAGTGACTAAGCGTGGGCACGTGCAAGGATGGAAATAATCTGCAGAATCTGTTTTCAAGTTCAAATTCGAGATTTTCACAATCTGTAAAGATCAGATTGCTATCTTATCAATGGGATCTGCAATATGGATCTAGGGGAAGCTTATTTGCAAAAGATCATGGAAAAAAGGTGGAGATCGAAGGAGATAAAAGGGGATTTGCCTTATTGTTCATGGTACATTTTTCTGCAGTTTTTCTTACTTTCAACAGCTATAGTTAGCTTCAAATTTCTGCAGTATTTTTCTAAGTATTTTTGGATTTTCTAGAAAGACCAGGGATGGAAACTTTATGTTTTGCTATTTCTTTAATTTTCACTTTCGTTATGAGTAGCTAAATTCCTTTTCTTGGTTGAGGGAAACCATGTTATCCTCTATTATATGTGAGATGTTTCAATAAAGTTTGTTTATTGATAGATATTGAGTGCCTTCCGATTTACTTTATACAATTGAATTGATTGATTTTTAGGTGCGCAACTAAGAATCGATTCGTTTAATAGCTAGATTAGTGAAATATGACGTTCAATTTTGCTAATCACAAGTAGCGATTAGAATAACCATATTTACGTTAGAGTTGGAAATTCTATAAAGAATCTCATCTTGATTAAATGCATGTCGTACATGTGTTATCTTGTTCATTGCTTTCTTAATTCTTAATGCTATTAATCAATTAAACTTACGATTGTATCTAGGTTCTTGATTAATAAGAATGCTTAGAATACATGTTTCTAATCATTTACATTTAAGAGAAAACATCCCCAAATGAATGTTTATTGATGAACTAAAATTTATATCAAGGATCCATTTTAGTGTGATAACATCGGTGACCAGAAACCAAGGTTTTTCTATTAAATTTTCAGATCCAATCACTTTTGTTAAATTCAGATTTTTGTTATTTCTATTTTCTTAATTTATGTGAATTGCAAAACCCCCCTCTTTTCATTACTTTATTTTAGTTTTGAACTCGTAAACTCTCTATCGTTAAAATTTCTCATGGGAACGATATCCACATACCACTACTATATTAATTTGTATTAAGGGAAGTCGGTTTCTTTTTGAATTTGGTTGCAGGCGACAGTAGTACCAATGGTCAGGTAACACATCCTGTTTGACTGGTCCCAGGCTGTATATGTTGCTATATCAGCCTCTTAGCTGGTAGACATAGGTGGAGATGGCCTGTCCGTAATCATGGCCATTAAGAAATTACTTTCTTCCATCTTATGCCTTTATGCAAATCTCCAAGTCTCACGTAAGGTCAACACCAGTGGACAGAATAACCAAACACAAGACTAGAGACATCCCCAAACACTAAAGCAGAACACTCCAAATACTAACTTGAAAGGCCACTGTGTTGATTATATTCTCATTAGTACCCAAACTGATCCACGAACATAAGAAATACATCTTTATATTATCCTTACATTCTTTATGGGTATGTAATATATGACAATGTATCATCAATAAATGCAAAGCCTTATGCACATTCACATTATCACATATCAATGCCGCAAATATCATCCATAGACTTTATTTGAGAATTAATCAGAAGAAAAATCTTAATCAAAGTGATTATTATGCAATACCAAACAATAACCGTAACATATGAGATAGGAACCTTATGTACCTTTCACATTTGAATTTCGAAGCATGAAAATTTACTCAAAAATGGCTATGATACCACTTCCACTCCTAGTACTCCTATGGGTTCTTCCCTTCACAATCCGACAGATTGTGATTCCCCCTTTGTTGAAGAACATAGCTCTCTTATTGTAGTGGGACCTGGCAAGGATTTAGGAAATTACTCTCCCACAACTACGGTTGATACCATAGGCACTATCAACAATTTCACAAAAACTCCAGCTCAGTTCCACTCCAAACAAAGCAAGAAGAAAATTTCCAGATATAGTCATTGATGTCCATTATTTTCTAGAATGTTAGAGGTTTGAATTACCTAACAAAGTTAGTGGATTTACAGAATTTTGTCATGAGAGAAAAGTCTCAAATTATAAGATTTTTAGAAACCAAAATAAGGGATGAGAATGTGGAACTGAGGATGTTAGGACCTCATTAGACTATTCTCTCCAATCCCTATCGGCAAGCTTTTAGCAGAATTATTATCTGTTACAATGTAAATGCTATTAGGGTAGATACCCTTCACACAACAGATCAAGCTATTCACCTTCGGGTTCATTTCCTTTAGCAGCAAGTTGATACCACCATGTCCTTCATATATGCTAGTAACTTTGGATTTCAGTGGAGAACCTTATGGAATGATTTAGAAAACTTCAGCTCCACTTTTTGCACACCTTCACTGATTTGTGGCAATTTCAATTCCACATTATATAATTCAAAAGCTCAAGGTCATTGCAATCTCAAGAATTTTTCAACAGACTTCAAGGACTATGTGGATCACCTTGGTGTTATTGACTTGAAACAGATGGGCTACACATTCACATGGACCAACAAGCAAAGCACTAGATGGTTAATCAAGAAGAAGCTTAATAGATCCCTTGTCAATGCCCATTGCCTGGTTCAATTCCTTGATAGTTTTGTAAATTTTCAAGAACCTTTCTTTTCAAATCATACTCCTATTAAAATTTCAAATTTGTTCCATCAGACTAGGCAATCATTTCCCTTTTGTTTTAATAAATTCTTGGCCAATTATCCTAATTTTTTGGAGGGTTGTCGAGTGAGGGCTAGAGTTTTGATTAATGGTACCAAGCAGCACCGATGTGTTCATAAGCTCAAAGGCATTAAATATAAGCTCAAGTCTCTCAATTCTTTAAAGAGTCCCGACATAGCTCTAGCTCTCTAGACACCTAGAACTGAATTGATTGCTATCCAATAGATATATGACTCCTCTCCTCAAGACCCCCTCAATAAAGATAGAGAAAAGCAAGCCCTTTTAAACTATATGGCTGCTATTCATAATCACTCCTCTCTACTCCAATAGAGGGCGAGGATCTGTTGGCTAAAAGATGGGGATAAGTGCTCCAAATTTTTCTTCAATACCATTATTACTAGGAAAAATCAAAACCGTATACGTACTATCGCCAATGAGGATGGAATCCGGCTTTATAATCTTAAGGACATCCAGAATGAGGCAGTTCCTTATCTCTCTGCATTGCTTGGTACTCCCAACTCTGCCCAAATCTCTGATGATGAACTCATCGAGATTATTTCCAAAAGGATCGCTCCTGAGGAGGCTACTACACTAACTATAAGATTGATGATGTTGACTTTGTTGTGGATGGCATGAAGGCCCCTGGACTTGATGGTTTGAATGCCCACTTTTATCAGAAATCTTAGGCTATCATAGGATCCTTTATCAAGGAAGCTATTAAGGACTTTTTTTTTTACAATAGTAGATTACTCTTGGAGATTAATAAAACATTCTTGTTCTTGATTCCTAAATGTTCTAACCCTTCTGATTTTAGTGATTCCAGACCAATAGCTTGCTCCAATGTTCTTTACAAGATCATCTCAAAGATTCTTGCCATGAGGCTGAAAAAGTGATTCCCTGCCCTCATTAGTGATAACCAAAGTGCTTTTATGTGTAACTGATAGATTAGGGATAATATTTTAATAGCTCAAGATCTATTAAAGGGCTATTCTCGATATCACTCCATGCTAAACTGCACCATTAAAGTCAACTTCCACAAGGCTTTTGATAGTGTTGTAATTTTATCTAGAAATTGCTAGACGCCCACGATTTTCCTAAGATCTTTATCACTTGGTTAGAGGAATGTATCTCAATGGCTATCTTCTCTATACTCATCAATTGTAGTCCCTCGGTTTATTTTAAGGCTGCTAAAGGGTTAAGGAAAGGGGACCCCTTTCTCCATACTTGTTTCTGTTATGCATAGAAATATTGAGTTCTATCATAACTCAGGAAGTGGAATCAAATCCCAAGTTCAGATATCACTCTCACTCCAACAGGTTTAGTTTAACCCACCTTTCCTTTACTGATGATCTTCTGCCATTTTGTGGAGCAAACTTGGACTCCATTAGAACCTATATAAGATCATTGGAACGTTTCACCAAGACCTCTGGTTTACACATCAATTTCCACAAAAGCCACTTCATCTTATCCCGAGGAGCGTTACATTTGGAATCAACTATAGCTTTGGCCATAGGTATGATGATGTAGTCCCCTTCACTGCTATATTTAGGACTACCTATATCAACCAAAAGGCTGCAATTTTCTAAGTGTCTGCCCCTTATCGAAAAAATCCAGAAAAGGCTACACTCCTGGGTTAATAAATTTCTTTCATATGCTGGGAAACTTCAACTTCTCAAAACAGTCTTCAATTCTCTCCACATATACTGGAGCTACCATGTCTTTTTATCTAGGAATGTTATCAAAATGGTTGAGCGACTATTCAGAAACTTCCTATGAAACCACTCAAATGGAACCAGAGGGATTAGTAAGGTTAAATAGGTTGACTAATGTGTTCCGAATACAAAAGGTGGTTTAAATATCACTCATTAAAACTCACAAACCAAGCTCTTATTCTCAAGCGTTTATGGTGGATCCTTGACAATAAGCCATCGAATCCCCATTCGATGGCTTATCGTCAAGGATCTACCATAAACACGTGAGAATAAGAGCTTGGTTTGTGAGTTTTAATAGATTGATATTTAAACCACCTTTTGTCTTTGGAATGGATTCGATGGCTCCATTTGTACTTCCTCAAAGGCAGGTGTATTTGGGAAATTAATTTGAATCCTTCTCATTCCTGTTTTTTGAACTAGCTGATTCTCTTAAAGAATTCAGTACAGGATGATGTCTTCTACAAAATTGAGAATGGGGAAAAAAACTCTTTTTAGTTCGACAATTAGTCAGGCCAAGGCTCCATAATTCTGTAAATGTATGCCATAATAAACAGAACCTCAAGCATGCATTGAAACATGATTTAAGTTACGTAAAACACGTGCATCATAATAAGCGGAAGCATAAAAACGATATGGGATACCTCCAGCCATTGCCTTTCACCGAAGATCTGCAAGAA
>JAOQMS010000004.1:4792848-4811286 GCA_027563885.1 Erythroxylum longipes | reverse complement strand
TTTGCTAATTGCATTTGAGGCACATGGTAGTACCCTAATGACTATATGTTGGCCCATTAAACTATAGTTCACATCATACATATAATATCATACAATTAACCCATTCTACCCCTTAGGGTAGAACATGTCTTAAAACCCCTTAGGGTAGAATATGACATAAGGTGAGATTGTGATATATATATTGTGTGTGGGTGTGTAAAGAAGATAAGGGTCTTCTACTATAACTCCCTCTTGCAAAAGAGTTTGTGTGTTGTTTTTTGGTCTTTGATAGGTTGAGGAGCTTTGAACAATGGAGAGGGACATGCCAAATGTTGGAGGTATGATTCTATCAACTTATTATGCTGTAAATAAAATGAAGAGGATCTTGGTTGGTGAATGTGGTATTGACTGCATTTATTATAACATGCGTTTCTTCTGTCCTTTGGCTATGTGTTTACAGGAGTGGGATCAACTCCACCATTACCCTTAATTAACCATCTTACGCGGATTTTTTTTCCTTAATCAAAGGTTTGGCTTGTCATATATATATGTATACAAATCGCGATATTGCCTTTTCCAAGGCACTGAGAAACTAATTAGCTATAGGTGCTTATTCTTTTCTTTTTGACAGGAAATAGTTATTTAATGTAGTTGAAGAGATCATTACTTAAAACTCATAATTTTTAACTAAAGAAATTCAACAGATATACTTCACATAATCCTAATCGTGCATTTTTATTATTAATAAACTCTTTACTATGTTTGTGCATTAAAATTATTTTTTTAAGTATTCAATTTAACTTAACACGTAAATTGTTCAAATAATTCAACTTCGTAAATAGAAATAGCAAGAAGGGAGCCTGTAGGTTAGCCTCGTCAACTTTTTTTTAAATAATTTTTAAAAAATTTATAATATAAAACAATATTTTTTTAATTAAATTTAGTCTTGAGCTACCTATAACCAAACCAACTTAAGGCCTAATTTTTTTAAACAAAACAATTAAGCCTAGCCCTAACTCATGGGTCAACTTACTAAGAACATATAAATTTGGGCCATGAATCAGCTCATATAAGAATTGATGTAAGACATATTTCTAAAACTTCTAATTAATTAGTTATTTTAATTATATGAGATTCAAGTTGTAACCTACTATTTAAGAAAACAAAGTTTATTTTGTGTGACTGATTAGTTCAACATAACGTAAATGGTCTGCTACGCTGCTTTGATTGTCAACTTGAGACTCTTGGAGAATCCATAAGTTGATAATCAATCAAAGTATCGTTTTATGGTGTTTGAAGTGACGTGATACATCGTCCAAAACGTAAAACTTGTGGCCACTTCTTTTTGTTGTAATTGGCTACAATTAAAAAAAAAACTTTACAAAAGGAAAAATAAGAATCTGAAGTTCTAGAAGAAACTTTTCGACTTTATCAATCTTGTACTTTAATTGAGTGACTTTTACTTTGGGGGATGAGTTTGCAATTGCATGGATTCAATGAGATTAGAAGGAAGGACAACGGAGAGTTTGGTGTTGGAAAACGAAATGGATATTAAGTTTGAGCGTTAGAACAGAGACAGGCGGGATTGGAAAAGGAGTTGAGGAGCGGTCCTGAGTGGCATTTTAACTCCCACGTTACTCTTGTAGCTGTAGTCAAATCCAACGAACGACAGGTGGCTGAGTGTCCCTGATGGGGATCGGATGGATTTGCAATTGGTCTGTCACAAATCACAATAGTTCAGTATGGACTCCCAAATTTTGATTGGATATGTAAGGAGACTGGATCGACTTGTTGGTGGATAGCCTTTGATTGTTCCACGTAGTTTATCAAGTTTAGAATCAATTCTTTTACCCCAAAGCAAAACACTTTTCGGAATTCATTACAATGTATTAATTCAATGATAAAATCAGTTTCTAATATAAATTTTGATATAATAGGGTGGAAATATTTTAGTTCTTATTCTTTTATTTTCTGTTATTTTTTATATCTGAATTGAGATTAATGAGGCATTCATTTCTCTCACATGTTAAATAATTAAAAAATATTTTACAATAATAAACATTAAATACCAAATTTAAGTTGGCAAATAAAATAAATATGATATTAGTGAATTAGTCAAAGTAAATGAATTCTTATTTCAATGTATAGTAAGAATTGATAATTTGTTTCTTAGTGTAATTGAGTTACATCTCTGAATCAATAAAAGACAGATTGGAAAGGAATGGATCGTGCTTGTTTGTTCAGTTTTATACTCCAATAGACCTGATAGGTCTTGGAGGTCAATCATTTCAGCCTAATAACAACGGGAATTAGGCCCATCTGATCGATTAAAAATGCAAATGGGACTAGCCCATGATTACCATTTAAACGACCCAAATTACAACCGGACCTCAAACAGACAAATGAGAGCACCACCTTGGCCATAGTTTACAATTGACAACTTTCAACGACCATGGTCCATGGCTTATATAATAGTTGCATGACAGACTCCGCTCGAATGAATTGATACCCGGAACCACACGCATATCGGAGTCGACCATGGCCAGGTTAGGTTCATTGTAGTTGGAATATAACTCTTCCGTTTAGTTGAACAGGTTTAGTCTGACTCGGTCCATTATAGTTGCATGTTAAATGTATTGCGCAAGTACTTCCCACACGTTGAAACCACTCAACAATTTTCAAGTATACAAAGCTTAATCGTCTAAACTCCGCCGGCAATGTCAGCGTACCTTAAGGAGCACATTTGGTGGAGACTTAATTGTACATCTCTTGATATTGGATTCGTCAACTATAGCCCTTCACAAATCTCAGCTACCCATTAAACCGCTTCTTCATATGACAACGCTTGAGGCTCTCTAACAAATTCATAGAATGTGAGTCTGCTACGTCTTATAGCTATCTCTCATCTTCATCAACATTCCCTCTTTAGGGTTTCAACATTTAGATTACTAATTATCGCTACTGAAGCTATTGGTCATTATTGATGAGGCAACACAGGATTAGTATTTTAAATCATATTCTATCACTCACTTTGTTGGACAAGTCTCCTTTATTTTTTAATAACAAGAAACGATTTTTTTGTTATATTTTAAATATATGTTGACTATATTTTTATATGAAAATAATAAATTGTAAATTATATAATAAATTAACAACTCATGATTGAACTACAGATTTGATATATTTAAGTAACCAAAGTCAAAATATTCAAGAAATTATAATTTTTTTAAATGCCAAAATTTTTATAAAATTAAATGACTTTAATATTAAAACTTTCCTTCAATAATTTGAGTAAGCCCTCAAAGAGCATCTTCTAATCAGGTTTTGTAATAATAATAATAATCAAGTCTTCATTGTTGGGTACATTTCCATAGAAGAAGAGCCTCTCTTTCTTATTGTCATTTAATTTCTGTGCTCGGTGTCGACATTTCCACTTTGAAAATGGTTAAGATTTCGGCTGAAGACTTCGAGAGGCCAGTGCTGGTCAACTCTAAACTCAAACTGGATGTGGATTGACCAGTCATATAGAATTAACATAGTCATGGCACATTATTAATAGTACGCTCATGCCAATGGAACATATTACGTCCCCATTTCCAGAAAGGAGCAGAACAAGTCAAAAGAGCTTGATTTCCAACTTTGATCAAAATCGTTCATACCCTTGGCAAAAGTAATCTTCTGACCACTTCAAACCGAAGGTGGCACCCAACTACTTTTATACTGATTTAAAAGGTCCACGGGCAAAAATATGCATCGTACTTAATCTATAAGAAGCGCTTGGTTGTTTCCACTTTCATTAGAAACCATCAATCCACAGCTCAGTTTGGTGGAGTCATGGGGTCTATCTCTTCCACTATTGGCTTCTTGTTCATGTTATACGCCACTTTCCTTTCCTTTGTATCCAATAAATCACAGGCTAGGAGCTTTCCCATCTCATCTCTGATTAATAAAGACCTGTACGATGCCATATTTCTGCACAAGGACAATAACGCATGCCCTGCCAAAGGTTTCTATCCGTACGATGCTTTCATTGAAGCTACCAGGTATTTTCCTAGGTTTGGTCGTACAGGAAGTTTAGTCACACGTAAGCGAGAAATCGCAGCTTTTCTTGCTCAGATATCGCACGAGACCACTGGTGGGTGGGCTACCGCACCTGATGGACCATACGCTTGGGGGTTGTGCTTCAAAGAAGAAGTGAGTCCACAGACTGATTACTGTGATTCCTCTAACACCCAATGGCCTTGTCAACCTGGTAAATCCTACAAAGGAAGAGGACCTATTCAACTTTCATGGTAATGTATTCCTATTCCATTTCTATCATGGTTCAGATTGCAACTCTGTTATGCGCTTAGAAATCAAGGTTTCGTATACTTTTGTATCAACTTATAGTTCGGATCGTATAACAGGAATTACAACTACGGACCAGCAGGAAAGGCCTTGGGGTTCGACGGACTGAGGAATCCTGAGATAGTAGCTAACAACTCATTGATTGCTTTCAAAACAGCACTTTGGTTCTGGATGACTGAGCAGCCTCCCAAGCCATCCTGCCACAATGTTATGATCGGACGATATGTCCCTACAAAAGCTGACTTTGAAGCCAATCGGACCGCCGGATTCGGGCTGGTGACCAACATCATTAACGGAGGTCTAGAGTGTGGAATAGCAAATGATGGAAGAGTCAATGATCGGATTGGGTATTTCCAGAGATACGCCAAGTTGTTTAACGTACCAACTGGACCTAATCTGGACTGCGCAAATCAGAAGGCCTTTGCTTGAATGCTTACACCCGTCTTCTTCTTCTTTTTTCTTTTCCTTATTGTTACAATCATAAAGCAATACTGATGCCAAATTATTGCTGCTATTATTTTCATTTCCACATTTTAAACTTAACAAAATTGACGTTTTGGAAGCGATTCTTTATTCTTAGCGTTCTTGTTTGTTTTATTCAATTTCCTTGATTCCCTCTCATCTAAATAATCGCGGTGGCGCTTCGTGTTAAAGTTGTATGACGTTTATTTAAAGATCGTCCAAAGTTGGCGGTAAATAATCTAGTGTTTCAGTATGTTCTGGTTCTATTCATATCTTAAAATTCTCTGTAACACAGCTTCTCATCCTACGTTGTTTAACATGTCAAGTTTCTTTTTTAACGTTTGTTTCATCGATCGTACGAAGTCAACTAGTTCAGATTACATGTTTCGTTGACTTCCAAAGCTTTGAGCTTTTGGAGCAATCTTTCTAGCCTGCAAAGGAATTATACATCTTAGAACACGTGTTCAGCCCAACCGAGTTTAAAGTTTAGGAAGTGTTCGGCCCATATCGAATATGGCTGCACTGGACTCCCCATTGAACCTAGGATGTGATACTTGTGGTCTTGACTGATCGGGACATTGATGGTTCTCATGAAACTAGTCCTAACATCTCTAGATATGAACTTCAAGACAAAAATGAAGCATCTTGGCCTAGAAATTAACACACCTATCTTTTGCTCTGGGAAAGATTTATGCATGCTTAAGTTGGTTTTGCATCACAGGGCAAGTTTATCATTTATGCAAGTAAATAAGTCAGTCTCGGGAGGCCTTCGTTTCAGAAACTTTCTGGATTTACTATTGGAAGCACTTGTGGAAGGATTAGCGTACGTGAGAAAAATGGAATGTTAGGTTCCATCAAAATTGGGAATTAATTAAATGTATTCTGTATCGTTTTCTCAAGTGGTTGGATTTACTGTAGTTTTACAAGGATAGTTTGCATACATATTACAATCACACAATAAGGTTTATATATATATATACAGGCAACAGGCAAAACTCTCATCTGTCGACAGGATGTGCACATCTGTGATCCTTAACGGATTCATTGCCAGTTGTCTCATGTCTACAATCCTATCCAGACTATATTGATCATAAAACGCAAGTTTATCAGAAACAAAAACTACTGCACATTCTTAGATGAGACTGAACCAGCATTAGTCACATTTCTGCCCTGGTGATCTTCAATCTCTTTACAGAGGACAAGAACATCCTGGAAAATGAAAAAAACAAATCAATAATTGATTAGAAATGGTAATTACTATGAGTAAACATAGATGGGGTGGTAGGAAGCTGATACTCACTCCCAGGGAACGTCTCCAACCATTAGCCAATCCCCTTCTTTGTCTTCGTATGTCAAAACGTGGCGCCGGTCAGTTTGTTCACCTTCCATTTCGGCCCCTGCTTGAATCTCACAATTTGAGAGCGTTAATACTTTTTTTCTCCACAGAAATGAACTAACCTATGAAGAAACAAAACAGAAACTTGAATTACTCAACAGAGAATGGTGGTGTTGAACATGTGATCAAGAGTCCTTATCAAGTCATAGTAGCTATCATGGGCTAACAGGTTCAGCTTCCTCCCAATCGGAATGCCTTCCATATAAACTTTAACAAAGAACGTGGCACTGGTACACTCAGATGCTTCTGCTGCTAGTGCCTGCCTCATAAATGAATTGATTGGTGGCCAATCCAACTGTTTCCCACTAACATGCATCCACCCATTAACAAAATCAAACACTCGACAAGTTTTAAACCTGATACTATGGATCCGAATAGCTGGATATATAGTTATATACCTTTGTATCGAAGGGTCATTCTGCTGAGAAGCTGAAACGCTAAGTCCCAACCGAAGATCCGTGCTCAAGTCCCTCTTGAGGTGAGAGAATGAGATGTTTGTTGAAAAACCTTGACAGTTGCTGCTTTCAAGGGATGATGAAGAACTACAAGTTACTCCTCTTCCCATGGTTTTCAGAGTTGTGAAATAAAATGAGCCGCCACCTTCTGTTTAAAATTTAAAGATGATGATGAAACACAACAGAGATGCATCAATCTAGTGAAAGAGGGATGCATCTCTTAGTTCTTACACGCACCCTGATTGTTCTGATCTGATATGTCGTCAACGTAGCCGACAACTCTACGTGTCAAAGTAGTAGCCGATTTAGGTTGTCATGATTTCTGTTCGGGCTTAATGTAAACGAAATGTGATTCATGCGCACAGATAAACAAGTCCTGTCAAGTTATTGCTATTACTTTTTATTCATAGCTTCCAGCAGTATAAAACCGATTTTAATCGGTATCAGCCTTTAGAATTACTTGCGGCTGTCTGTCTTTTTGGGATTTTGATGCTCAATAGCTTTGCCTATAAATTCAAAGTGAAGTCTCTTCAAGTACCTTTACGGGTTTCTAGTTTGTCTTGGACCACTTTGGTTAGTATCTTCTTATATATGTAATTTTACTTCTTTTTAAATATTTTCAAATATAAAAAAAATTAAATATTTTTTTCTATCTTTAACGTATTATTATCTCTTTTTACTCCCAAGTCGCAACTTAGACAATGAGATATATAATTTCTTCAGGAGGTGAATGCAAGACAAAGCAATCAGACATAGAAACAGGGCACGAGAGCATTGGTCTTCGGACCTTCTTTAGCAACAAAGCAAGAATAACGTAGCACCGAAAAGAAATGGAAAATAAGCATTGAAGTTACCAAACGATATCATATAAATTGTTCAAATGGACTGAATTACTATCATGCGGAGCTCCGCATGAAGGCATTGAGTTTTGGGTACAGTTGCACAATGATATGTGCTGGTAGTTGTGAGACTACATGTTGTTCTATGAAGTGACATGCACACAATATATGTGTACTTTTGCACATTCTGTATGATGCCTGCATAATCAACATAAAAGAGCCATGGGATGCTTCTCCTTTGCTGGAAAGATATGGAACGTTTGACCGGTCTGGCTTTAAAAGTACGCTGTGTTCCCCACAGAATCCAAAAACACCAAAGAAAGTTCTTGCTGTCAAGAAATTCAGTTTGTACTGTGGAGGATTACTTTACACTTGAATTTGTGAATATAGAGTAGTTAGTGTGTATTTTAATTTCGTTTATTTACTTTTTCTTATTTAAATTATTCTTCCTTGTGGCATGTTATTAGTAAAAATATGGGGACCTAAACAAAATTTGAACACAATGGATTCATGAAAATTATTAAATAGAGAGACTAAGTTTTAAGCAAGCGTGTTAACCTCAATTCAATAGTGAACTTGGAATGGTTGGAACGTACCATCGGTCATCGGACGGGATGATGGTCTACTATAAATCTAATAAAATTGAGTTAGTTTGGGGCATAACACTTATACTTTTAACTCTTAAGTTTTGATTTGAAATCTTAGAACATGTTTGATTCTACTTTTAATTATAAAATCACTAAAATTTTATTTGCTTGAATTTCTATTTTTTTAGTTTCTTCTTATTTTTATAACATATAAAAACCATAAAGGTAGTTTGAGTATTTTGCTTTTGGTTTGTTGACAAATTTATATTGTTAATTAAATAAAAAGGAAATTTTAAAATTGATAATATTTAATAAATATATTTTATATTAAAGTATCTTAAAATACACAAAATAGATACTAATATTAATTCCAAAATTTTTAATAAATGTTATTTTATAAACAATATTTCAATAATGTAATTATTTATTTTTAATGAAATATGATGAATTTATTATTAAAATATTAAATAAATTAAAAGAACATTAGTTATTTAAGCATTTATAAGTTTTATTGTATTTTATTATTTTGAGTAATAAAAATATGATTATATTAATATTAGCAATTAAATATGTTACTCTTTAAAATGATAAAATAAAAAAATCACTATTAACAAAGGGGAACAAGATCTCTTTGCTTGGATCTATAGAAACAATAAATGGCAAAAAGAACAAAGTTGGGATTAATACAATCAAGGGAAAAAGAGAAAGTAAACATCCCACAATCCCCAACACAATTGTTGCTTAACACTGTCCATTATATCAACTTTCTCTTGCCCCAATGACATTTTGGTCTCAATCTTGATTGGCTTTGTGTGATCTTGGAAGCAAATTACAGTGAACAGACTTGCTTTTTCTTTGCGGAAGCCTCATAGTCATAGGTTTGTTCGTAGGCCCAACCAGTTCTTTCCTATTACAGCTCCGTGTTTTTCCATGCATATGTTTCCATCATCATGTTTGCTCCTTTGGTGATTCAGTTAGACAAAGCTTGAGAGATTGGCCTCTCTTTTCCCCTGTACCTATGTAACTTCGAGGGGATAGGCTTGCTTTAAGGTTCTTTTCTCCTATCAGTTGTAACTTTCAACAGTAAAATCAGGATCCATGTAGTTGCGCTGCGTAACAAAGTTGTTAACCAAGGATAGGATGCTGACTATTGTGTCATAAGGAAACCAGTTTGAACTTCGAAACATAGTCATGAATTTCTGTGAGCCTTAGTCCCTATCTGCAGATTAGCCGGCCTTGTAATACCTAGTAAGGTCACCTTTACTAGACTTCCAAGAGCCGAACAAATATAATTTTATTCTTGTAAAGTTGTCTGAGCCCATGCTTCTATTGTTTAGCGGCAGAAAAGCTTGCTAGATGGGAACAAAAGAGAGCCACCGAAAATGATTTCCGTCGAAATTCCAAAGTTTTCTCTTCTGCCTCTTTCTTTTTTAATAAATTTTCTTTTGCCGCTCTGAACTTGAAAATTTTAAGCTGGTTAGTGAACAAACAGAAAAGCAAATAAATCTCAAGCTCGTTAAAAAAAAAACTGTTATTACCAACTTGTTAATCATTAAACATATTGCAAAATTTCTATTATGTCACGGATGTTTCTAACTGAAATATACAGTTGATTTTCACAAAACGAATTGTGATTGTCAGAAATTTTTTGCAAGCAAATAAATTATACACACAAAATACAAGCAAATTGTTGATGCAGTTCAACCTATAAGACTTATGTTTGCGGAGTCCTTATTCAAATTAATCAACTTTCACAGTAATACAATAGACTTGTACAAGGCTATAATTGAATCAACACAACTCACCCTTTAAAGCTATCCACTCGTACTTATGTTACATAGTTACATATGCATGAGACATGCAGACGTTGCATCAGACGTTTAATTTGTTACGGTTTTCTTGTTTCACGTATTTCTAGGTTGTTATTAATGGTTAAGTTGTTGTTCTTCCTTTTCCAATAGTTTAGGGTGGCGTAATCTACGATTTAGTATTGAGGGAATAATTAGTTATTTTAATTTCTTTGTTAGTAATGCTATATAAATAGCAAGTCTAATCAATAAAGAAAACAGACGAGAACTCTACACAAATCTCTCTCTCTACATTTATTGCTTTTCTTTTCTTTCTGACAAATCTACCTCCCTGCATCATTACTTTCCTTTTCTCTCTGATTTTTTTCCGAACAATCCAAGACCTTCGCAACTAGGACATAACAACTTACTTTGTGAGAGTATCTCACACCCAATAATACGACCAATTTATACTAACCTCAACAGAAGATTTTAAAACAAAGAATGAAACAAAGAGAAGAATATCTCAAGTGATTAAATAAAGAATAAAAGAAACAAAATGCACTTGAGTCAATGAACACTCTTATATGTGTGCAGTAACATTAAAACATAATCATGGAGAGTCTTCAAACAATCTACTGTAAAACTTTGTAATTGATCTCTTAAAGCTCCTAAACATAACAGCCAAGATAGATAGATCGAGGCAACTAAGGTCCTAGTAGAAGCACAAGCTTCCATTCCACTCTGGAAGAAAAAGGTGCTATTTCTTGCCATATCTACCTAAGAGATATGGAAAGAAAGAAATCAACGAAAGTTCCAAAACATGGAACGATTAACTGATTTAGTGCTATAATCAATATTCAAAAAGGGAGAGAACAATATTCATGCTGGGAAATGGAACAAGATCACTAGACAAAGGATTAGGAGCTAGACCTTACCTGAGGAAGTTAGATACCGCAAGTCGATGGGCGATTTCATTAGCTTCTCTATGGTCTCCATGGTCACAACATAAATAAAGGAAGATGGGTAAAAAAGCTATATTCAGATGAAGTTCTAGACATGATGTGGGGAAGAGTCTTACCGGAAGGGAGTCACCAATCAAGTTGCAGATGGATTAGGATATTCAACCCTAATTGGGAACTTTCTGAAAAGCTCAGAGTATGGGTTGGTTTTGTTTACTTGTTTGGAACGATGCTAGAGCCTTGTCGTTTTTATGTGTGTTGTTTATTCAGTATGTCAAACGATGTCGTACTCTCAATTGTTTTCTATGTAGTATCTCCAAATGTGCTTCTTAACTATTGAAGAGTGATGTTATTCTCTAGTAGTCTTTGTCTCTCTCTTTTTATTCATTAATTTAATTTTAATTTGTAAAAAAAAAAGATAGATAGATCTTTGTCATACTATGGACTGCTTATTTATATACAACAAAGCCTTCTTTCTTTAAGATTCTTTATTCTTTAAGGATTCCTTCCTTCCACAAATATCTTGACTTCTAGAATTTTACATATTCTAAGATAGTATAATCCTATACCAAATCAACTTCTTTATTACGAAAAATATCCTAAATAAATTGAAATACAAATAATGCCAAAAATAGAATTTTTAACACAAATGTTTATATGTATGAGAAACCTTTGACAAAATTCGCAATGATTACTTAGCTTCTGGCGTTATATATAGGCATACCAGGATAGCCAATTGACCACTTTAGGTGCAACCCTAAATTTACACCAAATACATAGTTACCTCCAAGAAACAACCCTTGCAAGCTCGTGTTCTCGAGGGTTGTTTTTGTTGTATTCAATACCTTGTTTTTTGTGTATATATATATAATTCAACTTATTTATATAAAAATTATAAATAAGTTTCTAATTCATAATAATTAGAAATTTGTTTCTAATTTAAATAGAATAAGTAAAATTCATTAATCTCTATATCGTGAAAGTAACATGATTAGAAAATCTACTATTTAGCCATCACGAACTTGATATGGTTATAGCAACATTATCATATAAGTCGAAAAGTTACCTAATAACTCCTGCCTTTCTTTTCAAGTTTTGTATTTCTAACATTCTAGCTCCTTATCTCTTTTTTTAAAAAAAAAGAAACATCACATACTCATACTCACTAGACCCCTAGTTGTGCTGGACTGATTGACATCTTTATGTGGGGAAGTTTATATTTCTTATCTTTAAACTTTTGGGCCTTCACCTTTGTCTTTCCCTTGGTTGCAATTAAGACTATATGAGTTGTATTCTTCAACTTTTCTTCTTTAACAACACAGCAGGTAATTAATGAATTTATGTCTCAAGTTTCATCATAAGAATTATATATGGTAACTAGAATTCCAAACTTTGATGGAAAGTATTCATAATTTGGTGCATAATACAAGTATTAGGAATATAAATGTTTAATGCCTTCATTTTACTTTAAAGGTGGCCAATATTAATTATGCATTATCTCACTCCCCCTTCTCCATTATGTCTCATAAAGTATAGTTCTTTAATAAGGTACCTATTTTAGCATTAAAGTATACCTTATACCTCTGTGAGACATTATTGAAGAAATCTCTTGTTATGTTAGTCTTTAGAAGTTCAATCAACAAATGGTCCAAAATGGATCTCTTTATCGTTAAGTAGCACATCCTATTTGATCTTTCTCAAGCTTCATATGTTGCTATCTTAGCTTCTGAATTGGTGGATGTAGGTGTTGACAATCTTTCTTTGATCATGACAGTATTGATATCTCTCATCTCTGATGCAAACTCTATATCTTGCTTTCGTTTCTTAAAGTTGAAACCAATAAGGGTTTCAATGGTGATATTATCATTGTTTACATAAAAGGTGAGTGTAACATTGGTAATGTAAATCATCGACACAAATATAAAACATCATCGATACTCAAAGCGACAAAACAATATTTGTACTGAGCATTTTATTACACATATCATGAAACACTAGTGGGCTGAATGCATAATACATACAGATAAGACTTCTATATAAAAGTGATCAGAGTACGCACCATTAACCTTTGTGATTCTACCACCTGTGGGCGAATAGATCACTTAAACAATAACTATCCCCCATAAAATGTTATTATGCACATATCAAAATCTCATATGAGGTCAACACTTGTTGACATAATAACTACACATAAGACCAGAGACATCCCCAAACATGTAAGCAAAATAATCCAAATAATAACTTGAAAAGCGATAATGTCTCATTAGTACTCAAACTATTCCACAAGCACAAGGTATACATCTGTATGTTATCCTCACATTTATGTGCATGGAAATAAAATATGTGACAACTTACCATTCTTAAGTGTAAAATCCTTGTGCACAATCTCATTGTCACATATAGATGCTGAAAACATTATTAACAAATTTTATTTGAGAATTCATCATAAAGAAAATCTCAATCAAGATGATAGTCATAGGATATAGAACAATGAGTGTACCAAATCAAATACCAAAACCACATGAATCTCCTTTATTTCAAGTTGAATGAATGAAAATTCACTTAATAATGGCTTTGATAACCTTATTTTAACAAACTCCTTGACGTATGAACAACCTATTGTAACCTTCGATTTAGCTTAATGAAATTTGTACCTTTATACTGTTAACGTCCTTATACGCCTTTTTGAATGCATGAACCTCCTAATAGATCATAGTAACTTTATGTTCACGAACTTTTATTAGTAGGCTGCAAGAGACCTTAACAACTATTTATAGAAAACCTTATTGAACCCTCGTCACAAATATAATTAAGTAGATTTGCTTATATTGCTAATGGTTTATTTTTCTCATTGAACTTTAGCCCATTTAACAAGATACTTTATCGAGCCTATTTATTATCTTTAAGCCGAATCAAAAATGATTTTTCTTAGCCTTAATTTATAAAAAATTCATAATTAATAATTTTATAATATGAATTTTAATTCCAACACGACATAATTAAGGACATCATTGACTAGATGAGAGAGAAGTCAACAAGTGAAGTCATTTTGGTGGGAGTCAAAATTACGATTTCAGTATGTGTTCCTTATCTTTCACTGGTCGATGTTTCATTCACGCTCCGACAACACGCCTTTCATATTCATGTGTAACATAAATTTCTTTTTCTTTTATTTTTTTAGATAAGGGTATTCTCTATTTAAGTTTGCTTATTCTTAATTACTGTAATGTTTTTTTAAAATTGATAAATATTATAATAAATAAATATTATTCTTAATTATTGGAAGTGGGGTCGTTTGATTCCACTTCTATTTTTCTATTGTTGTTTTTAGTTTCTGTTTCCTGTTTTTGGTTTCTGTTTTTTTATTGAAAAAACGAAAATCTATTTGGTTGAGATTTGTAATATAAAAATTGAAAACAAAAACTTGTTTGGTTGAAATTTATAATAAAAACTAAAAACAAAAACATATTTGGTTTTGTCATCCTGTTTTTATTTTTTGTAATTATACTCTTATGTGTAATAATTATAATATAATACATTATATTTTAAATTAATTAATTATCATTATAGCTAAAATTAAAATATATGCAAATCAAATATTATTAAACAATTACACATTAATTATATATAATAAAATTACATAAATTAGAAATTATATTAAGTCATTCTAATCAATAAAATATGTAATTGGTTAATCTCGGCCTAAACACGATCAAACATATTCTATCATCCTAACTAAAAAACTGAAAGGGTTAATTATTTCGCAAACTTTCTGCACATTTCTTTGGCACCAACAAAATAAAAACAAGCAAAACTAAAATAATAAAAACGCCAAAAATTTGTTAACACAGTTCGATACTCCTTGCCTACGTTTGCGGGACCCTCACCCAACTTAATCATTTTCACTGAAGTACAATAGAATTACTCAAGGCTTTACTGAGCCGACACTACTCAACCCTTGACACTATCTCTCAACCTCACTTTCCGTGAAAGATTTTTACACCCAATAGTACGACCGCCTCGTACTAACCTCGGCATAGGATTTTTCTATACCACTCTTAATCAAAGACAATTAATCAAATAATTAAGGAACAACTCAAGTGAATAAAATAAATAGAAACAAAATCTAAAACACTTGAGACAAGAGAAAATAACAACTTCTCAAAAGTTAAGCTCCACTGAAATAAATCTGGAAGTCGTTGCAACAACAATGGGATGACTCACATAAACACCAACACGAAGCCACAGCTGCACTGATAACACATTCACCAACCAAAGTATACGCAACCCATAAGGAAATTAATTAATAATTGTTGCTGCCCAAACAAAAGCCCTTGGCCACACCTCTAAAAAATTCTAGTAACTTTATCTTTAAGTTTAAGAAGATCTGATAAAGAGGAGACCATGTAGAGTCACGGAGACTGGGAAGCCTTAATGTTATGATCTATAACCAATTGAAACTACTCTGATTTGTGTGACGATGATGCAGGCAACAAGAACACATTTAATGATTTAGCATATATCACTTTTTCAATTCAATTAACTCCACTCTTTTGGTTGACGCCAACACACCAACACACAAACATCTCCTTGGTTTCCGCACTTCACTTTAACATTCACTGCACCTTATATATAAAACCCACACTGAAGCCACCTATGCCATTGATAAATACATCCACTCACTCCACAATGTAGGCTGCGTTTTTTCAGTATTTAATTAATGCCCATTAAAGAACTCACTCCACACCTACACGTATATTCAGCTCTACTTCTTAGACATCCACAATTGCCGTAGGGTATATTCAACAACTAACGCACACTGCCTCTGTTACTCACACCGTAAGATTAACTTCAGGAGTAGATGAAAGACTTACACAATCTCCTCAAATAATAAGAGTCCCACTCCAAATACACAACCACCTCGTCCCTTTATTTTTTCAATCCACAAAATCCACACAATTCAGCAGTAATTCTATCCAATTACTAACATGTCCAGCAGTAAAACAATTCCAATATCAACATGATAATAGACTTCAATATTGTGTAGGATTCTACCACAACTAGAAGATTATTCATATACCCTTTGAATCCAAGTCATTATCCAATTAATATTTTATATGTCCAATTAATAAATAATGGCAAAACTAATTATTTAGATATATAACATATATCCTAATAATCTTCCCCTTTTTGGCGTTATTTGTCACAAATATGAAACTCCCCCTAAATAACATAATTGGACATATAAATCAAATGCACAATCCATTTGACAAATACTCTCTCTTAATCAAACATCAAGTTCCAAAGAACATCACAATTATCCAATCATCCAAATTTCTCCCCTTTGGGATAAAAAGATGCCAAAAAGCATTACAAATAATCACACAAATACCTTAAAATCTCCCCCTGAATGGAACATCCACCATAAATAATCTGATGTCTCCCCCTTGGGACAAAAAACATAATCATAATAATCACCAATAGATGCAGCGGAAGAATCATAAATACGCCAAGAAGAAAAATTACCACCATTCAAAACACTGAGAGATATGCCCGAAAGAGAGAGAGATACCCAAGAGAGAGACCCACACTGATGAGAGAGCTGAGTAGTCTTCGGTGGAGCCAAATAGAAGTCACAATATAAACTACTAAAAAAATGAGACGACAATAGTAACATAAAACTACAGAAAAAAAACAAATCTTTTATTTTTTTTCGTTTCCTTTTTTTAACAACAAAAAAAATACTTCAAAAATGTAAAGCACACTATCCCTGTGCCCCTTGAAGAATCTCAAACCTGGTGTTTTTCTTTGGCTCGAATGAAGATGTACAACACAAGTAGCCTGTAAGTTCTTGATAATCAATCCTTTTTCTTTCTTTTGTTTTTCTTCTTTCGCTCACATCTCCAATAACATTTTCTGCTGGATGATTTCTTCAGATTGGAGATGAAGAACCTTAGTTCAAATCAGCTTCTATTGTTTTGATTAGTTCATCATCCGAAGTAACTGAAAGTTCTTCAGTTCGTGCAGTTACTTCATCAGCAGTAACTAACTGCAAATCAGTTTCTGCAATTACTTCCTCAGTAGTAACTAACTGCAAATCTAGGCATTTTCTTGTTTTTCCTTCACTACGTTTTTGTGCTTATACTTGACCCTTTCTAATCCAAGCTTGCTTCGATACCATGGGATGCTGCTGAAAATTTAATGGAGTGTGTCTAGATTTTTGATTTTGACCCCTTTGAAACATCATTTGTAGTAACTGATAACATATTGGCCTTACATGTCCAATGACTCCACAAAAATGACATGTGGGTATAAATCTTCGATTCTTTCTCGATGTTTCATTTTCTCGGACAGATTTGGATATGTCATCTTTCTTCTCATTCACTTTAGAGCACTCACCCTTATACACTCACCCTTAAAGATCTCCTTTAACTTTACCAATTTCCAACAACTTTTCTAGCTTTTCGGTACCTCCATTTAATATTCTCAATCCCTTTTCGGTACTTATTAATTTCATTCTAGCTTCACCAAACTTATCTAATGCCAACTTCAAATTCTTTTCTAGCCTTTAGATAGTGTTCTTCATGGAGAGATTTTCTTCTTCCAATCTTTTATTCTTTCTACACGTATTCACCCATTTTTAACACATAGCTTTGTGAGCCTTGTAAATATTCTCCTTCCCATCATCTAGGCCACTTTCATCACTGTTATAATCTGATATTGGATCTTGAGCTGAATTGTTTTCGAAATTTTCTAATTTTCTCCCTTTTTCGACTTCAGTTACTTCCTTCTAAGTTACTGTTAAGCAAGTAACTGGACTTTTGCTGTATGGGGCAACCGACGCTGAGCCATTAGCAATTTCTTCTTCGCTGCCATATTCATTATCAGAATCATTTTCACTCCAGGTGCTTGTGAAGGATTTTCCTTTTTTCTTCTTCAAAGTATTAGCACATTCAGCTTGAATGTGTCCAAAACCTTGACATTCGTGACATTGGATTCTTCTTACCTTCTGTTCACCCTTTTGTGTCTTGACTTGTTGTCTTGAATCGTTACCCGATGAACTTCCACCATATTATCTAAGGCTAGGTTTGTCCTTCTTCATTCTTTTCAGCCATTTACCAAAATTTCGTGTGAGTAGTACCAAATCTTCATTTTCATCTGATTCATCTTCTGCATCATTCACACATTTTTCAGTTTCCACCTATAGTGCCAATCCTTTGCTTCTTTCTTGCTTACCTCTTAACAAATTCATCTCAAAATTAACCATGTTTGCGAAACTAAGATCTGCACCAACTTTCTAACAAGTTCTGAAACTGTTGGAGCCCGTTCCCGGACCCCAACTCCTACTTGCTCTGATACCAAACATGTTGGACCCCGTTTCTAAAGTTCAACTCGCATGCAGAATATCTTAATACGTGAGTTTATCTCCCAAAGAGAACACCTTGACCATTATCGATTTATCTTCTCTTCTCCGATACCACAACTGTCGCATACTTATAACACATATTCATCACGAATACTTGCCTTCAACAGCTCTCCTACTTAGTTCAGCTCCGCTCTTCGACTATCCATTTATGCATTTCAACCCGAATACCTCAAGGAACAGCGTTGGCGAGTCCACACT
>JAOQMS010000004.1:4779779-4792748 GCA_027563885.1 Erythroxylum longipes | reverse complement strand
CCAATTAATATTTTATATGTCCAATTAATAAATAATGCCAAAACTAATTATTTAGATATATAACATATATCCTAACACTAACGTCTTTACATCTCTCTTTAGACTATTGATCTGAGATTAATAGAACGCGCTACTAATCTCAGTTTTCTCTTAGGTTGTGTTTTATCAAGATACGATTATTAATTAAACCTAGCTACTGAATAACTTAGGATACAATCTTTGGATTCAATTTGGCAGCCGCATTATGAATTGAAAAACGATCAATATAGGTAGTAGCCTCACACGTTCGGGTTATCTAACTTAATTTATGTTGTTCCTAATGATTAACAATCATGAGACGCTGCTCACAAACATCAAAAGTAACAATTACGGATTACATTCGATGTTTTAGCAATAGGTTCAAAATAAACAATCAAAATAACATATTAAGATCATTCATCCGAAAACCTAATCTAATCAACTCCAACAACATAACAATCCGAAAAGAAATTACAACCTTAAAGTGATAAAAATAGCTTAACCATGACTTGGAATATTCCCGTTAAACCAGCGTCGAAAAGCTAGCCTTTTATTTCCATCTTCAAGCTCCAACAATTAACATTAATAGCTTCCATTTATGTAAAAAAGGATTTAACAAAGGAGTGACCACCGAAATCACAAGCCTTTCTAATTTCTCTCTATAGCCACTGTTCCTTTGTTTCTATTTGCACTCCTTTGTCACTATAGCTTGATGGGACAATTTAATGTTGGAGTTTTGGTCTGTTCACATATCTTCTTCTCTGCTCTCTTCTTCACGCAACTTACATGCAGCTATCGGTTTTCCCTTATTTTTCACTCACTTTCTTCATTTCTTTTTCAGCTTCCACGCTATTTCCAGCCCTCTATTTCACGCCCATCTTTGTTTCTTTTCCCTTCTTTCTTCAGCCCTAGCTACGTTGAAACTCAAATGAAGCAGCTCCTTTCATGTTTTCTTCACTGTAACTTCAGTTCTTCATTTCACGCTACTCCTCTCTTCTTTATACACCTTGTTGTTTTTGCACCTCCCAACAGCACCCCTCTTATTATGATCTTAAAATAAACCGTGGGAGATGAGGCTTCACCGAAGAATAAACATATTTTTCTAGTTTCTCCACTTTTTTCAAAACCGAAGAGAAATATAAGAAAACCTGTTGTGATATGTCAGGAAACATATTTTTTCTGTTTCTGTGATTGGGTTGTAGTTTTTTTTTTATTTTTGAAAACAGAACGATGCAACAATAATGAACCAAATGTATTTTAGTAGGAGGTTTCATTTTTTTATAAAAATCACAACAAGAAACAGAGAAAAAAATGAAAACAACACGCCTTTCATATTTGTGTGTAACATAAATTTCTTTTTCTTTTATTTTTTTTAGATGAGGGTATTCTCTATTTTAGTTTGCTTATTCTTAATTACTGTAATGTTTTTTTAAAAATTGATAAATATTATAATAAATAAATAAGCACACAAACATGATGCTTATTTTGTTTAAAAATTAAAAAGAATATAATTTCATGACTATTTCAATGAATGTATTGATCGTCATAAATTAGGGATAGCAAAAGGGGCTAGCCCAATCCGACCTAAGCCCAAATAGATAATGATAAAACGATATCATTTTACCTATTTTTTTTTTAAAAGTAGCAAGTCGGACAGTGTCCGTCCATATAACAGATTGCTCATTGCCAGATATAATTTATCATAGGGGTAATATCGTCTATTCAGGGATAAGGGACGTGTGCGCGCTGCGCACCGCAGATAGGTTAGTATGAACGGGTCGTTTTGGAAATTCTGCGTCAGCAAAAGCACATTTCTGCATTTCCCGCCTCTTTTTTATTTATAGAAAATTTCAAAAACCCTCTCCGGTTCCTCCAAATCTCCAATCCTTGAACTATATCCTGTTCACAATAAATCTCGTTTCCTCTTCTTGCAATTCTGTCTTTGAAAATCGATCCATTCAGTTATCGACGGCAAATCGACCGGCAAGTTATCTCTTTCAGTTCTCTTGCGTCCTCATCATCTTTATACGTGCAGTTTTAGCTCTTTGATGCCGCTTTTTGAGTTTTGCTCTTAGTTTATTTCGTCCAATCTCAATCTATTCAGAGGCAGATGCCTTTAAGAAAAATTCACGCGGTTTTTTGAGACTCTTGAAGTCGGATTTTGTGTTATTTGCTTTGTTTGGATTTGAATTTTACGAGTCGTATCATCGATGCTGCAGTGCGGATTAGAAAGTGTTGTAGTGATTTTATCTGTTCACACAAATTTTTGTTAGTTTTGATAGTTAAGAGAATGATAGCACGGAGACTTCCTGGTTTCTACGTTACATTACTAGCAAATCCATTGAGATCTTCAGTTGTTATGTTCCTCAATATCTTTCATCCATACAATTTAGTTTATTTTCTCTTTGGCTTATAGCTTCTGGCAGCATCCATTTCACACCTTATCTGCCGAGACATCAGAATGGCGGTTGAAATCGGACGGAATCCACACGCTGTAAGCACCGAACAGAAGTCATGTTTTTATTTTTCAGTACAAGCTGATCAATCTTTTAGTCAGGGTTATCTGTAAAACTACGACGCATTTGTGCATCAATGGAATCTTGTTTATTTTAATGAACCATGTTTCAGCTGTGCTTAAGTGCTTTTATTTGGTTTATTTACCTTCTGTGATTTGCTATGACTGATTGCCCGGTTCAATCTCTGAGAATTAGTGCTGTTGATTGGTTTTGATGGCCCATGAAATTTGTCCCACAAAAACAAAAAACATTTTCAAATTGTTAGAAATCAAAAGGCTATTAAATTAGTGAGTTTAATGTGAATTCCTATTCCAGGTTATTTCCCGAGTGTAACTTTGTCAAATATGGAGAAATTTGATAAGTAATCTCTTATGAATAATATTTCAGGACCCAACAAGCGATTCTCGAAGTTTTGGCAGTGATTACCGACCATCCAGCCAATTGAGAAAGATGTCAATTGGAATCATGGTAGATTCATCTACGGTGAAAAGATTCGAAGCTACAAAGGGAGATGAGGTTTTGCTACCAAATTCACAAAAGGAGCATTCTAGCAAACGAAAAAATATTGAAGTGACAAACAAGGGGAAAGCTGTGATTGATGATCAAGAAGGGAGACAGACAGAAACTCCAGAGAAAACAGGTTCCCGGTGGATTACTACTAAGCCCTACTTTCCGCAGAATCTGACTTCCGAAAATTTTTCTTATGCACAAGGAACTTCCATTTTATCACCAGCGGATGCAAGATGGAACAAGTATTGCAAAGTAAAGGAAGTTGCAGTAGCACATTCCATGCAGTTATTCACAAATCAAACCAATCAAACCTCAATTTTACATTCTGGTGATGGCAAACGGAAGAACTTTGGCGGGCTTACTTACAAAAGGAAGGCAGGTAATGGTGGAAATCCACATAATTCAAAGGGGTTTTCATTTGCAACTGTTCACGGGGTCCATTTTTCGGGTAAAGGAGTATCGCAGGACAAAAATGAGAATGGAAGAACGGAAACTCTGAGAATGAAGCTACAAGAGATACTGGGTAGCATCTCTTCACCAAAGACTCAACCTTCTAATTTTCACGGTTGTGATGTAGGTGTCAAAGATTCAAAGTCAGAGCATGTAAATGACCAAAAGAATGTTGAAAAGGGCAAGCCAAGACAGAATTCAGATACCATAGAAACCGATTCAGATAGCCCCCACAATAAACGGAAAAGACCAGTAACCCGTTCGTTGAGCCGAAAAAGAGCTTCAACCAAACCGCAAGCAGAGAAAAAACGAGTCGGGTTGACCTCTGGTTGTAGACGGATACTGCAAGAGAACATCTTCTCCTTTCAAGAAGGATTGCTTGGGAAGACGGATACAAATGTCAGTGGAAGTTCATCGTTGTCTAGTAGGAAGAAAGGCCACAGAAAGAGCTCTAGAATTACGCCAAAGATTTTGTTCACTGAGAAGAGCAATGCTGATGTGATTCCTGGAGTAACATGTAGAAGTGATAAATTTCTTCCTTCCCATAAAGTTTCTTCACTGCCCAATAAAGTAGGTAGTTCACAAGACCGTCCTCCTGAGAGTTGTCATGATCATATTGAACAGAACAACAAGCAGAATATTCAGGAATTTGCTGAGCAGAACGGAAACAAAGACATTCATGAGTCTCCTGAGCAAGACAAAAACCATGAATATAATACCCATGAATCCGCAGTAAGGGTCTCCCATCCATCTCCGGGGGAACGCACTTATCAATCTCCAGGGGAAAACACCAATCAATCTCCGTGGACACCCGTGGCAGATCAGCAGGAGGAATATAATAGTCAAGCAGGACACGAAAATGGAAATCAACAAAATGAATTTGATAATCTGTTCTCTAACAACAATCTGAATCCACAGGAAACTTTCCAAAGTCCTACATTCAAAATCAGTTTACCTGTATTTAGTTCTTCACCTAGCTCAGCACCAAAAGAAGACCAGACAGAGCAGTATATTTCCAGACCTGAACTATCAGAGAGGACTTTTACTGTAGCAAATATTCGCAGCTTCAGCACTTTGCGGACTTCGAAGGAAGATTGTTCTTATCCTAATGCTCATTCAAAAGTATATGTATGCTATGTTATTTCATCTCTATGTGATAGTTTCTGCTGTTTACTTACTATGGATATGCCTCAGAGGCTAATTTTGATTCTGCATGTTGAGATAATCTTTAAGTAGATAAAAGCAGTATGCTTAGTCGCTCTAAGTACTCTTAAGTTGAACTGTTATCTTATTATACTTTTGAATTTCATTATTGAACTTTAGGATGAGGCAGAAGAACTTAGTAATTCTCCACAAAGAAAACATTCGCCTGGTAATGGAAAAGATGAAGGAGCGGATGATCTTTCAATTTCATCATCCGATGAAAGAAGCTCTGATAGCTCTGAAGGAGTGGCAATTATGAAAGGTGACTACAATACTTTTACTAATATGGAAATATATATAGAACGAGTTGTGTTGCTAGACCAATTGCCAAAATGATTAACGTTTAGGAATTTCATTGTCTTAGTGAAGAACCATAACTAATTATCAACTATTCGGAATAATCAGACAGCGTAATTGAGTTGATCACTGCAACGAGGCTGCAGAGTTTATGATTACATATTTTCAGTAGTCAATATCCATTGTTTTTGGCGGAAATCATCATCACTTTTGTTAACCTTCTTTTCTCCGTCAACCTTTTTCTCTTTAGTTTAGTACCTAGAGATACATAATCTTGCACTTATTGGATCTCCATTTTCAGGTGTTATAGGAAGAGATTTCTTTTCGTCTCCATCTGCAACTCCAGAGAGATCGAAATGCGCATTTCATCCAACTAAAAGGCTCTGCCATCAAGAGGGTCGTAGACTTAGCAAATTCAGTCCCACCCCAACCACTCCAAAAGGCAATAGTCATTTGGCATACAAATGCTTCCCCCCGCTCTTTCAATGTACAGCCGATCGTCTTGCCATCATGTTTACTCTTTAATGAGTTCGTTTCTTTCTGCATTAAACTTTTAGGCACTGACGAGAGCGATTACATCCCCGAGCCTTCAGAACAAAACCAAGGCGATGAGTTAGAGAGGTTGACTTTGATTAAATTATCATTGAGAATATTCCTTACTAGACCCATTCCACAGATAAAGCCTTTTATCATTAGCCCTTTTTTTTTCATTTCTTTTGATCTGCAATATTCCAGGGTAGTTATGCTCTTTACACTGTCTATAGAGAACTTCAGAAAAAAATTGACATTGTTGACCAGAAAGAAATCCTCCGAAATTCTGATGTCTGTTTCTGAGGATATACATCTACAGTTGCAGAATATCGATTGTCAAATCCAAGCAGATCTGTACGTATTTCACAGTCGCCACTTTCTTTTGTTGAGAAATAAGCTTCTTGGGTGTAGTCGATTCTGATCTTTCTCACGTCTCAGGGAGAAGCTGAGAAGCCATAGTAAGTTAAAAAGAAAAGACCTGGAAGTAAGATTCCAAGGTAATGAATTCCTAAAACTGAACGCTTGGCAAAGCTGAACATTAGTAGGACGGCATGAGCCCCTATTGGAATTAGTCTAGATTTTGTTTTTATTTGATCAGTCAGACATGCATCTTGTGACAGGAATACTGAACACTAGGAGCCTTTTCTCTTGTTTAACAGCGGCACATGTTTCTACCATAGTAATGTAATTCATTGGCTTGTGTCTCTAAAGCTACAACTTGCAAAATGAATATGAATTTGTACCACATAATGGTTATGTAACAAATTTTAGCTACTCATATCCACTGAACCATGCACAAGATCCCTATTTAACGTCAATTTCTGACGTCTGAATGCGTGCATTCCTTTAACACTTCTAAATAGTTTTATGGGTATATTACTCTCTTGTTTCCGTTATTAAATCTCTGTTTTTCATCTACGCAGAACAACAAGAACAATTGAAGTTGATCTACGATAAATTCAGAGAAGAAATGTCTCAGTATCTTGAAAACTGTAAGAGTACACTTGAAGGCCTAGAGTTGTACCAGATTGAACTGAAAGGAACAGTGAAAAGGCTAAGTATGGAAACCTTTTAAAATATAATTATATCATGGTTTTGTTGAATCTCTTGAATGTATTTGACCGCTCTGATAAGCAAATGAGTTTGGGCACTTAGACATGCAAGTTTGTTGCAGTTTTGCCTGATCATTCGTGGTAAATACTCGACTTGCAAAAGTTTCCATGTGTGTGAATACTAATCGGCTAACTATTTATTAAGCTACTAATAGATGCTAGATCAGTTGCATCTTTCTACACTGTTTATATTGCATTCTATAATAAAAAAGAATAAAAATTATAGGAGTTAAGTTTGACAGTTATCTGTGGACTATTACTCTATATACCCTAGTAATTTCTAAGTTGTTTTTGTAAGACCTGGTGTATCCATTTTTCTATATTGTAGACAATAGGTGGATCAATATATTGATACCGTGACAAATCCTAATGCTTAATGTTAATTATTGCTTACCTGTAATTGCAGGAGCATCGCACCAAAAGCTTGTCATGCAAGTGGAAGAAGCGGTCGGGAGACAGCTCAATGATGCAGAAAGGAGAATAACAGCTGTGCACAAGGCAAGCTTATTTTTCCTACCAAATTGAATTAAATACAGGTCATCTGCTAGATCACGAATACCAAGTTATTGTACATGTCATTTCTACTTCTCCTGCTTTCTGTTTTGGAAATAACTAAGTGGGTTATCAGATCTGCGCAATCTTGATTAATATTGGCCCGAGTCTCAAGTACGTGGCTTTTGAATTCCAAATGTATGTGTTTCACCAAGTTTCATTTAATAGAGGAGCTTATGAGTTGGTCATGCTTAATTAATATAACACGCATACAATGCTTGAACTAGTAGCAATAACCCTGGAAAATTGCCCGGGGTCGTCCCTCAAATGTTGCTACCGGTGTCACTCTATCTGCATCCTCTTTGAATATGAGCATACACAGAAGTAAGTTTATGTATAAAATACTAACAATGGATTGATGCCCATAACAGGTAGGTAGGGAAAAGATGCTCCAGCTGAGGCGTGCTATAGCAGACTGCTTGCACGAGGATATTCTAAATTGACATGAATCGACCTGTAAGTAATCATTTTTAGGTTTATGAAATTCATCTCACATTCTTTTTTCTACGTCGAGAACTAGGCCTTAAGTTGTAGTAAAAGTTAATTCCTGGAGGCATTCTGATTTGGCCAAGGGTTCAGCCCTCTTTAATCACGATTCTAGATTTCAGCCTATGTAGTTTATGAAAGCAAGTTTCCTTTCTGTTCGAAAGTTAACGGAGACAATTGAAACATTTTTTTTTTCTTGTTTGCATTGAATATTTGTTGAGTCACGAACTTAACTGTGATCACCTTGTTTCTTGCTATCAAGCCAAATCTGATAAGTTGAAAACATCCAAACAAAGTGATTTAAAATCTTATTATCTCGTGACAGATATCCTCTCTTTTATATGACCTTTCTGTACTAAGACCGTTTAAGTAGCCACACTGTAATCACGGTTACGGGGAATAAGAAAATGAAGACAGATTCGTATGGCTAAATTCATCTTGATAACATTTAGTTGTTGAGATCAATCCTGCGCTGCAGTGCTTTTCTATTATTCGGGCACATCTTACAGTTGTGCTAGCCCGTCAATTTTATTCCGACCGCACTCTATACAACCAATTCTTCTATTCATAACTTGAAAAGTTTTTATATAATCCTCTTTCCCATCAACTTTGCCCACATCTAGATATTAATTGTTAGCGATGCATTATAGTGTTGTCTTGTACTCTTTAGTTTATCTAAAGTAGGCACCGGCACTGGAACTGGGTCATTATTTCCTGGGTACCGACTAATCAAAGAGGATAACCGCATGCGAACGATATCAAAACAGAAAGAAAGTGGATTGCTTGCGTGCAACATCGAGTAATTCTTGTTGGTGGGGACTGCAATCAGATTCATAATAGCGAGACTGTTTTCATAGCCAATCAATTCTTATCCGTTGCCAAACGTTGGATTGGCTGTGGTTTTGCTTCGTATCCCAGTACTTACGTACAGCCAGGGAAACAAAGAGCCACGTGAATTATCACGAGGGTGCACGTGAAGTCCATGCGTTCGGTTTCACGTCCACCATCCCTTTGTTAAACTTGAGAACCTGGTAGATGTTTTAGCCTTCGAGGCAGGAACCTCCAACTTGTATCGTGTAAGTTGCAGAGTGTCCCACTTGTTTTGTACATTGGCTAGGGGGTCTCTGTTAAAGTGCTCAAACTCCTGTGTGCCTCAAGTCAACGTCGGCATCTTACTATTTCCTTGCTCGTTAGGTTTTTTGGGAGCAGATCTGCTGCCCCGTGACTCTCAAAATATTTTCATCCATTCAATTTATTACAATAATTAGAAAGATGGGATTGAAATAGGGATTGAGATTCTTTGTAATTAATTAATCTCAACCAGTTAATAGAGTAAAGGCAGGGGCACACCCAAAATTAAGTACGGAGGATCTCAATTCTTGAAATAGAAGGAAATAGAGCAGTAGAAACAGAATATCTGTTGTCGGGATTTTGTGGGCCGTTTTGTACCTGTTCTGGCAACCTTCGGTTTTTAATGATTCTTTTAAGATATTAGAAGTTGGGAAATGGCACAGCACCTGAATTTGTGCATTTACTTTGGAAACAAAGGTTTTTGTTTTGTGGCAGTAGAGTTGTCACGCACTTATGAAAATGAGATACAAGAAGGGGAAAGTTCTTAACCAGATTGATAAAATCAAGAAAAAAATATTCCCATACTTCTGTTTTTATTAAAAAATTGTTATAACCCTTACATTTACTTATTAGTATAACTTTGAACTTATTATTTATAATTATATCTAATTTTAGACAGCCCGAAAAAACATGTAGCATAAACGTTTCTCTATTATTGGCAATGAAGCAATTAAGTCCAGCTCAACAATAGTAATAATTTTGGAATTCTAATTACTAACACATCCTTCTAAATTCATTTGATTCAGTTTTTATGCATGTGTATGCAACATATCCCTAAGACTAGTAAAAAATGGAGGTAATCATTAATATTAAATAGGTTAAACCTTAAATTAGCAATTTATGGAAGTATATTTTTTTTCCAGCATTAAATGGGTCAAGTCAAGTAAATGTGAGGCGCTCTCGAAGTATACCATATATTCCTATAAAATAAAATCCCTATCGCTTCTAATCTCTAGTGTAAACGACTCAGGATGTGTTTGAATCTGCAGTGTGGTGGGGATAAGTATTTATTCACCGTAATTTTCAAATGTAGTCACATGTTTGAACCTGCCTTAAACAACTGGCAGTTGAAGAAAAATGTAGTGCCACTACAGAAATTAATAAGCAGAAAGAAGATTGTGGTAGGAAACTGATTCTGTAGTAGAAATTTTCCTTTCTATTAATAACCCTCACTACAAGTATTATTTTTTACTAATAATATATTTTATGAAATATTTTATTTACTAAAATTATTTTATTTATATTTATATTTTAATTTAATATTTTGTTATTTATAATTTTAATTTTATATGACTAGTAATAGATTTTTAAATTATTTATACAACAATTAATAGTTTATTAAATCAATAGATTTTTTAGTCATTTTATTTCTTTTCAGCAACCACAATTGCACTTACCAAATACCTATTTTTATGTTTCAGTATTTACTAAAATAATAATCTCAAATATATAAGTAATTTCAGTAAGTTGATTTCAGCTCCCTCCGATCCAAGCCTTAGCAAGATATTAACAGACCTCCAAAATTGGAAAATGGGTTTGAAGCAGGCGACTTGATGTTGAACACAAACGGTGAGGATTTCATGTCGCATTGATTTGTGATAGAACCTCATTGGCACCGTGAAAAACAGAACAAGAGGATATGGAGACTACATCATCCGTCTAATTTTATAATATTTTATTCTATCTCATAAATTACAGTCATTTATTTATACGGATCCGGCATTTATTTAGATAAGACCTGTACAAAATCCGTATAAATGAACAGGTCAGAATAAATCATGATAAAATTATACATAGAATCCTTAGCCGAGGACATGCGGGGATATCATACAGTCTTGACCTTATGAAGAGATTAAGTGAGTCCTCTGACCTCGAAGGTGACAGTTGGACGCCCGGAGTGTATGACCTGACGTGACCGAACAATTATTGCGTACTCCTTCATCTATCATCAAGTGGGTCCAGCCTCTGAGCCATTGGACATTCAACCTATCCTCCATACCGTATTACCATTTTAGGTTCAAATGAGCTACGCAAATTCCTGTTAGAACATTCCATTAACTCACCTATCGTCCGAGGAATCTTTCACGGTCTTATCATTGTTATATCTGTGTGATTTAGGACAATATTTTTTACGTTTTTCTTCTGTCAATCTCCATTCTCCACTCATTGGTTTTCATAATATGAATGGTAGACCTCGCACCGGTATCCCTATTTAGTCCTTATAAACATCTGAACGGTTGATCCAGCAATGTCCACCCAGTATTGAGGGTTTATCAGCCACTCTCTTCTGGTTGTCCTTGATGTGCTTGTCGTTTTGTGATCTCTTGTACTTGAAGGGTAAAATGTGAGCGCTTAATGCAACATCTGGTTCTACCTGAAAACGTTGCATATAGTGCTTAATTTGATCAATCCTTCCACTGACGACTTGTATAGAGGACAGGTTGCTTTGTTTCCCTTAATCCTGGGGAGCAGAAGAGTTGTTCGATTCAACTCAGCTTAGAATGAATCGGTCGGCTAATTTAGATTCCTTGACTGCTTTTGAAAAAATTTCCATGCTCCCCATTTTGGCTTTGTTCTCTCTCTTTTGATATTCAAAGTCTCTGACGAGATTCACAATGCAGGACTGGTGATGATTTTATGGAGTTAGTGTGCGAAAATGGTGAGATCCTCGTGCGTGGACTGTCTGGTACTATCTCATCCATCGGTTACCTATCACACTCTCCTAAAACTCAATTCAACAATGGGATTAAAGACAATCATCCTCCTAAGAGGCCAAGGCTCGTGCATGTAGATTCTATTTCAGGTGATGAGTCCTTTCCTGGTCTTAAGGATCCAACCAAGCAGGATAGCTTTTTGCAAGACAATCACAATACTAATGACAAATGTCAGAAGTGGCCTCGTACAAGTTTCAGCATATTTTTGGAGAATATGAGGCGAAGTCCTTGTGATCAGATCACGGAGCCACGCATTGTTCCTCTCCATAAAACGACAAATTTGCAATCTGGGAATATGCCTGATTTTGTAGCAGTTCCTCAGCTTTCTGCTGTTTGGAGCCGTCAGAAACATGAAACTCTCCTGGAACAACAACGAAATTCACCAAAATTAGCCAAACTCAGATGACAAAAATTGGTAATTTGCCCAACGACTCAAAGTTACACCAGCCGGATTCTAAACATCATGATAAGCACTCAGTTTTGCAGACTTCCTCCTCCTTGAGACCAGTTGCTCTACTCAGCTCTCGTGATCAGCCTAGTGGTTCTACAACAATACCAGTGAGCGGTCCACGCCTGCCAAGGCCTGAATTAGAAACCACCAACGAGAAGCCTCCTGTTGGTTGCAGTAATTCAGTTCAGTCAACTCCAAATGAACGAACTTCTCGTCTCAGAATAACTAAAAGTAAGATGGAGTTACCTCCAGATGAGCAATCTGAAGCTGTTTTCCCTCAAGATGTTATTACAAGAAAACAATGCCCTAGTGTTGCTTTTGTTCCAGCATCAAACATGGCAGTAGACAGAGTCCAAGCTAAGCCCGGTTTAGTGAAAAATAGAGATCATATGGCTGCAGCTAATTCAACGTGCTCACGCGAAGCTTCAACTGGTCCCACTTATTCCTTGAAATGTAAACGCGGAGACATTGAGTTACCGGCATATCCAAGTGAAGTAAGTAAAGCTGGAAAATCCATCCCGCATAGATTAATTTGATTTCTTTCTCTATAAATGATCTGAGAAATTTTTTATCTGTTACAGGATGACGAAGAAGAGGTCGAGGGTGAGAAAAAATCAGAAGCTTGGAGAAGTAGAAGGGCTAAGAGAAAGTCGAGAGAGATCCATAATCTATCTGAAAAGGTGAGTTACCACTTCAGCAGTGTTGACGATCTATCAAACAAGAAAAAGAAAAAACCTTTTAACTCGACAATTTTTTGCTTTTATGGATACAGAGGAGAAGGGATAAGATCAACAAGAGGATACATGCACTGAAGGATCTCCTACCGAGTTCCAGTAAGGTTTGTGGATGGTTCAGCTGGAGATGGGAAGAACTTCACCAAGATGTGAGCTTTAGATCTGCTCCAAGTGCCAAGCTTCAATCGCTGGAAAAACAGAACCTGAAGTGGAGAGCTGGATCTTCAGGACTTCAGCAGAATGAGCAAGCTACAATGACACCTT
>JAOQMS010000004.1:4741777-4778420 GCA_027563885.1 Erythroxylum longipes | reverse complement strand
TTTATTGACTTGTTATGCTCTAAATAAAATGTGATCTTGGTTGGTGAATGTGGTAATGACTGCATTTATAATAGCAACAGCCACTATTTTTTCCTTCTATAGGAAGAGCGTTCACACACTCTATTCCTGTACCTGGAATTCCTGGAATAGCCTCCGTTCCATCGTTGAGTTTAAAGGGCTCATTCTAGATCGGTAGCTTAGGAGTTGTACATAATGGGATTTAGATCCAATAATCCAAGCATTACATCAGGATTGCGCATTCTTAACTTGTAAAATTAGGTTTTAATTTTTGTTAGAATTATGCTAGAATACCTGAAACTCAGATGACAAGTATATAGTGCAAATGAGGAGTCAATTCTTTTCTTATACTGTAAGTAGAGGGAAATATAGTTTGCAACATTCCCTAATAGAAAATGCAATAAGAAGTTAAGAGACGCCAAAGCAAAAATGTTATGGCAATCTCAGTCTTGTTCGTTAATCTCCTGACCAACTTCCCTTTTCTAATTCAGGGAATAGATGAGATCCACAAAGAGTGAGATTTGGCGCACGAGGAATACCTATTGAATCATTGCTACTATTGTTGGATTTCTTTTTTGGGTGGGATAAAAGCCTAGGCCTTGTCATTTAGGATGTCATGAAATCGACTGTTTTTCATGCTTTTGGAAACTCCATCAAATAAAGCAAAGTTCTTCACATCCAGCATGATATCCCTTGATTTTGTAGTTGAAGTTATCCTTCAATTCATCCTCTGCTGTGGACATTTGGTGTTGACTGATAGGACCATTTGGGGTAAACTTTTACGAAACTCCTGATATATATATATACATATTATTTTGAAGAATATATGAAAAATATTAAGTAATTCAAATATTACATATTTTGAAAGTACTCATATAACTAAAACATTAGTAACTATATAGCAACATGCCTACATGGGAGTCCCCTATCTCTCTCGTAGGTACTACAATATAAAGGACATTTGGCGATGAATATTTTCATTGGTAAAAGTACAAAATCATCACAAAAACTCTTTAGCAATAAAAAAAATCGTGGAACATTTCAACTCAAAATTCAGATAGCAAAATATTATCAACGATGTTTTTGGAACATCGTTGCAAATTATTTTTTGCTCGGTTTATCCTAAGTCGCCAAAAGAGATAGGCTAGGTTAAAGCGAATTATCGGGAAAGACTATTCGCGACGGTTATTATTCGTGGATAAAAGTTAAGTTATTAGCTACGTTACTTACCTGTAGCTAATAATATATTACAACGATAATTTTTACATAGCAAAATAATTTTAGCGACGGTTTTCAAAATATAAGTAAAAATAATTTGCGACTATATTTATAGGTTATTTGCGAAGATTATCAAATCGTAGCTAAATGTTATTTGTGACGATTTAGATAACATATATAAAAACTTTTAATGACGATTTTGGAATCACCAGAAAATCATTTTAGCTACGTTTTTTAATTTTTTATAAAAAAATTATTGTTAACATTTTGAATAATGTTGTTAAAAAGTTTTGGTGACAAGTTTTGATTTTTTAGTAAACATTTGTATAAAAAATTGGATAATTAATTATGACTATTTTAAATATTTTTAATCCATCATATTGTTTGTGATATTTAGGTATTTTGATTTATATTAATTAAACAAAAATTAAAACAAACAATATTTTATATAAAATAAATGTCATTAAATGTTAATTACAAAAAAGCTTATGTATAAATTAAGGGTCATTTCCATTGTCACTACTGATTTCATAATTTGAGCCTCGTATTTGTTTAACCTTTTTTTCAAGCTTGGCCAACTTTTGTTCAGTACAATCTAACTTTTGTTCATTACGTTGTAACAAAGACTTAAGCAACTGGCTCTTCTCTTGAAGCCTCGTTATATATGTTGGTAGCGATGAGATGCCCCAATTGGCTTAGGACCATGCTTAAGAACTTTGATGTAGCCTGATCTTGTTCTAAAGACGTTGTTGTAAATGTCATCTATATTTGACTCATTTCTGTTAAACAAGGAGCTCTGCAACAACTCCTGCATCTTATTCTAAAAGTTAAAAAACAAAATCAATATTTGATTCACAAATTAATAAACATAAAAATGAAACAAATTTTTAGACATATATAATTACTCTACGCTTCTTCAGACGTCCAACCTTCACCTTTCTTATAGTGTGTCAGTTTGTAGAGTGTGATCCTATCACATTCTTATCCATGTAGTTCCTTTTCACTCTATTTTATAAAAACAAAAATTGGAACACATTAAATAATATTGTATTAACTGATATAATTATAATTTCTAACCTAAGAGCTTACAAACTCTTTTCGGACGACAACAAATGATTTGGAGCCTTGGTTGTGAGGAGTTAATCATTTTTTCTCTATTATCCTTGGCTTTCTCATACTTTTCCTAAATACAGAATAGAAATAGTCATTAAATGTGACACAAGATTAATTAAAGCAAATGTGAAGAGAAAGAAGACAAATCTTAACGTTGACAGAGGCCCAATAATCACACATTTGACTCCAATTTTTTGGAGTCACCCGTTTGGGAATATGTCTCCTTGCCTCCTCATCCGAAGGAAAAGATTTGTAGTAGTTATGTAGTCGAGAACGATGATCCTTCACTTTTCGTTTCAACAGTGAACTGACACAGCTTGAAACTTCAGGATTATCAATTTCGACGATATTGAGTTTCATATTTGAACAAGTAACAGTTAAATTAGTGGTTAAGTATTAGTAAAAATGCATATAATTAAATAAATTGAAAAATTACTGAAACTTTGTTGAGAGCATTTTGAAGCAAGTTGTCTTCCCTCAATTGCTTGACATGTTTAAGGTAAGGCAAATTAGTCTTAACAACAACCCCTAACTTACTGGACAATTTTGTTGACTGGACCTTTTCAACAGGACTGCCTTGTGAAAGGTCAATATGTACAGACAACTTACTGTTCATTGTAACATTCATGTGTTGCAACTTAGAACCTTTAGTGATACCTCTACCTCTTTTCCTGATAGTGATATTAGAACTCGATAACAAGAGAATAATAATAAGAAAAAATGCATTAAACATGTAAATATATATTTGAAGATAAGTGAAATCATAGGTGGTGAAGAGTAACAAAGTTAAAGATCCCTCACCAGTAGTTAAGGTAGATAGAAGTTGTTGCTGACTGGCTTCATTGGTGGATGAAGCCAGTTATTATGGTTGATCTGGTTGTTGTGGGGGAGGAACATCTTCACTATTTGCCACCTTCTTTTCCTTGTTTTTACTAGGTGCTATTATATTGAATATCTATAGTGATATTATTAAATGATTTCTGAATGAATTTCCAATATAAAATAAACCTAATTAGAATAACAACATAAAGAACTTGTCAAATTTAGAAAGTCCGTTATTCATATACCTAGGATGCGAGAAAACAATTTAATTTTATCACTTGTTATTCAAAATATAGGAACAGGAAGTAGATGGAGGATAATTTAACGTAGTTTAGTTGGAGGAGCTAAGAAAATTTCAATTCATAATAAACATGTTAAGAATGTTTGTATTATAACACTCTTTAATCGCTTCTCATCCTCAAATGGTAATTACATTATCCCATGAATGAGACAAAATCATCGTAGTACGAAAGATTACATTGACGAATATGATGATTATGATTTTTATTAGAACTTAAAAGATCAAAGTTGTAGATCCCTTGATGGGATTATTTTGATTGTTTTCTCCAATCCTAAGTTAGTTAATTAACTATAATCATAAGTTAATTTAAATGGTGGCTTGCCAGTTTTCAAACAATATAAACAACAATCTCATATTAATAAAATTTTTCCCCTTCAATCATCATCATCAACATCTTCAATTATCATCATTAATTATATTTTGATGCGACTCTTCATCACTGTTATGTTATGCCAAAGTATCATCATTGTCATATAATTCATCCTTAATATATTCTTCATCTCTTTCGGCGATAAAATTGACTTGTACTTCATCAACTTGTACTATAATGGGATTAACATCTCTCCTATGGAATAAAAATATATTTGTATCTTCAATTCAAATGGCTTTATTTTTTAGGTCCAATTCAATTTGTTGATATACTTTATCATCATCCTCACTCATTATAGCATTATCCCTTTCACAAAAATCGAACAGACTTCGGTGTTGAACCTTTTGAACAACCTTCCAATTGCTGCGCAATACAGTATCGTTGAGGTAGAAAACTTGCTTCACTTGACTTAGGACAAAAGGGTCATTATCATATCATATCTTACTAACATTGATGCTAGTAATGTTCCCATTCACCTTCATGTCAACAAGATTAAACCATTTGCACCTAAGTAGAATAGCCTTTTTATCCTTGAAGTAATGCAACTCTATTATTTTAGAGATGATAACGTAGAAATCAATAAAATTATCATCATAACATCCCTCAACGACAACCCCACAATTTTGGCTTCCAAGTAAATTATATCGATCTTGTATGTGAAATCTAACCCTATTAACAATGTAATCTATGTATTTTTTTCCTATATATAGGGCCACATGTCAAAGAATATAATGTTGTTGTCGCCTCTTGCATGTTACGGTTATGTAACTATATCATTTGTAGGACCAAAAAGAAATTAGAAGTTAATCTGAGATACAAATTTTCATAAGTTCATAATATTCTATCAACAAATAACTTACTTAATTCCTAAACCATGATAGGAACTTAAGCTTATGTCTTTCTTTAACATTTAACAATCCCTTTAGTTCGAATCAAATCTTTGTGCTCTCTATTTAAAAAAGTTAGAAGATATTAGGAATTTAGATTGAATAACAAAATTTAAATATAAAAATTTGAATCGAAAGTAATATAAATAATCTATATATATATATCAACTTCCTTATAATTGTTCAAAATATACCAATAGATAGTTTTGTATTCGTCCTTAGTTAACTCCACATAGTTTCCGACACCAAGTGGCCTAACTTTTTGGGAGAAACTGACAAGCCACCATCTTGATCAAAATCAAAGTTACGTTTTAGTCTATTAAATCTTGTCTTGACATCATTTAAGTACTTCGAATAAAATGTCAAGTATTCATTCGCTATATAAGCCTCTGTAATAAAATCTTCAGGTTAAGCTCTATTATGTACATATCATTTGAGAGAACATGATAACTTAAACAAAATATAAAACATTAACTGTTACCAACTAATAAGTTAAGAAAAAAGTTATAAGTTGATATAAGGGAACATCTATCAAAATTGAATTGGTCCACAAAGTTTTGCTTCGTATGGTAAGTGAAATGCCAAATGCACCATAATATCAAAAAAAGTTGGGAGGAAAATTAGTTCAAGCTTACATAGAATCAAAGCTATGTATTTTTTCATTTTATCAAGCTCTTCAACTTTAATTATCTTGCAACATAATTACTTAAAAAACTCGCTCAATTGACCTAAAGTACTGGACACATCCCTTGACAAACACCACGTATTTCAACAGGAAGTAATCGTTATCGAAGTACATGACAATCATGACTTTTCAACCCTATTACTTTACCCTTTTTAACATTCACACAATGGGCCATATTAGATGCATACCCATCAGGAAACTTGATTGATTTAAGAAATTGAAAAAAAGCATGCTTTTCATTTTTTGACATGTTGTAACAAACTGGTGGAATAATGTATGACCCATCATCTCTTATTTTCAATTGCAAATCTTTTCTTATATTTATGTCTTGTAAGTCTAGTCTAGCCTTAATTGTGTCTTTTGATTTGCCATCAATTCCCACCACAGTTCCTAAATTATTCTCACAATTATTTTTGTCAACATGCATCACATCAAAATTGTCTCAATAGTAATTCTTTCCAATATGACAAATAAAAAATTATGCTTTTTTATTCCGATTGAGCTCAATAACATTTCACTTTCTCTTTCTGTTACTTGGGTGTTTTCCATATGTAATGTCCCATAATTGTAATAGTTGGTAAACGACATTATCACTAGACTAATGCAAAGGAGCATTATCCAATTCTACTTTGCCATTAAACAATTTACTTCTCTGCCATCTATGCCTATGTTCCAAGAAATGACAATGTCCCTTACAACATATTTTACTTCGCAACCTCATCAAATAAGTTTGATGGCTACATGAAGGACATGCCATATATCTTTTAATGCTCCATCAAGGCAAATTCCTATAAGCTGGAAAATCATTTATAGTCCACAAAACAACCATATGCATTATAAATGTTTTACCTTGAACAACATCAAATGTTTTTAATCCAACTTGCCATAGATCGTTTAAGTCATTAATTAATGGTTGTATGTATACATTGATATCCTTTTCAGGAGCAGTAGGTCCTGGAATAAGCAAAGACAATAGCATGAAAGACTGCTTTATACACTTCGAAGGTGGTAAATTGTATGACACTAGAATTACCAGCCACATGCTGTATGAAGTACTCATGTTACCAAAAAGATTGAATCCATTTGATGCTAAACCAAGTCAAACATTACGAAAATCCTGTGCAAACCATGAAAAATTTTCATCAAAGTCTTTCTATGTCATTGAATATGCTGGATGACACATAATGTTATCATCTATGCATTTCTTTTTATACCACCTTATATTTACGACTGTTTTTGTTGACATAAAAAACCTCTATAGTTGTGGTTTAATCAGAAAGTATCTCAAGATTTTTTCTAGTATCTTTTTCCCTCTCCCATCATCTAATTGGCAACTTGATGTTCCAAAAATGGGACACTCTTCAAGATTTTTATTGTCCTTCCAAAATATAGTAAATCATACTTATATGCATGTCTTAATACCTTTTTACATGTCCTTAATAATCTGTATATAGGTTATAAAAACTCCCTTATATTTTTAAACACCTCCACACTACTTCCCTATGTACCCTGTCATAAGTTTTCTCTAAGTCAAAGAAAACTACGTGTAGATCGTACTATCTTTCCATATAATACTCCATAAATCTTCTAAGGAGGTGTATAGCTTTTACCGTGGACCTTTATAGTATGAAACCAAATTGGTTCTCTAAGATAAGTTCCCCCTTTCTCATCCTCTTCTCAATCACCCTCTCCCATAACCTCATGGTGTGACTGAGTAGTTTGATGCCTCTATAGTTATTATAGTTTTTTATGTCCCATTTGTTCTTATATGGAGGAATTAATAAGTCTTCACTCATCTGATATTTTGGCATACTTGAGTATGCCATTAAAAAGCTTGAGTAACCAAGTAAGACACTCTTCTACGAGTCTCTTCCACACCTTTATGGGTAGCTCATCAAGTCTTACTGTATTTCCACTCTTCATCTCCCTCAAAAAATCTTTAATATCTTCTTTTGTGATTTACTGGCAGCAAGTGAAGTTAAGATATTTTTTGGACATGCTAAGATCGTCTAAGGAAATTTTATGATCTATGCCTTCATTAGAAAGGCTATAAAAGTAACTCTTCCATCTACTCCTAATGTCATTTTACTCTACAAGCACCTGTCCTGCTTCATCCTTTATATACCAAACTTGATCTAAGTCTTTCACTTTTCTTTTTATAGCTCTCAACAACTTAAATATATCCCTTTATTCATCTTTAGTTTCCAATCATTGGTATAATTTCTTTTCAGCTCTACTTTTGGCTACTAAGACTATCTTCTTCACTTCTTTCTTTATTATTTTATAACTTTCTCTTTTAACTACCTTGTCTACATTTATGCTACTATATAATAGAGCTTCATAGGCAACCTTTTTGGTCTTCACCCTTTCTGGTACATCTTCAGTTCACCACCAAGACTCCCTCTTCCTATACCTAATCCCTTTAGAAACTCCCAAGATTTGCATTCCTTAACAGAGTTGTTACTTTCTCCTATATCTGGTTAAAATCCTATTACAATTTTCATTCCTCCCCAGACATGACTTTATCCCTAAATTGCTCCACAATATCCACTTTTAAGTTCCACCATCTAACTTTAGTTTACCTATGAGAACTTCTCTTCTTTCTTTAACACTTAATTATAAGATCCATAACTAGGTTAGCATCCTTTTCCAATTTCCATTCCTCTCCACACATTATTCTATCCTGAAGTTGTTCCACAATATCCCCTTTTAGGTTCCACCATCTACCTCTAGGACACTTTTGAGAATTTTTCTTCTTTCTCCAACCCTTAATTATAAGATCCACAACTAAAAATTTGTGTTTAGTTGAAAAGCACATGTTATCCTTAAAACTAGGTTAGTTGCTCCACCTTATACGGAAGTAGTCAATCTAAGTCTTCGCAGTTCTACTCCCAAAATTCACATAGTGCTCTTTTTGTTTTTAAAAAAATGAGTTCACTATCAGCAAATCAACCGCTACCACAAAGTCCAATAAAGTAGTCCCACTATCATTCTTATTTCGTTACTCAAAACTCCTATGAGCTCATAAGTACCCATCCAAGGTTGCTCCTATACAATCATTAAAGTCGCCCCCTAGAATAGCTTTCTTGTTAGAAGAAATATCCTAAATCACTTCATCTAAATCCTCCCATAATTGAAGCTTAAGTTGTTCTCCTAACCCTACTTTGGGTGTATAAGCACACACTACATTGTAAACATCATTTTTCACCATATTATTTAAGAATAAAATCCTGTCATTAATCTTCTTTACTCCGACAACATGATGTATGAGTTCCTTGATAACCAAGATACCTATACCATTTTGTTGCCATGAATACCCTGAATGTCAAAGTTTGAACCCATTAATTTCTTTTATTTTAGCCCGCGTACACTTTGTCTCTTGGATGCACACTATGTAAATCTTATATTTGCCTAAAATATCTAATAATTATAATGATTTCCTTATAAGAGTCCCGATGTTCTGGGAACTTATTTGAAATCTATCAATGTCTACCTTTCTCTTAAATATAAAAATAACTGCATAATTAACCCTTACTTTATCATCACAAGTCAAAGCAACCACTCTTACCCTAATACGTAACCTACAGGACAAGCGCAACAAATCCCTAAAAAGCAATCACAATAAATAAATAAATATTTATATAAATATATCGAAGAATAAGATTCAACCATGCTAGCCAAATTTATCATAGCATTAATAGCAATAAGCAGAAACACCACCATAAAATGATAGCAATAACCATTAAAGAGGTAACTATAAAAATTGGGAATAATAATAATAATAATAATAATAATAATTTGTAATTGTTATTATTTGTTAACTTTTTTCTACTATCACACATAGTTCGTAATAAAATTGTGCATGCCGGCGCTAAGCCGAAGTGTGGTGGATGTATATATAGATTTGGTATCCGTTAACGTCAACACGTGTTTTCGTTAGCAAAGTATATATATATATATATATATATATAGTTGATAATAAATCAGATAATGAAAAAACATAAACAAAAAAACCAGTTTTTGTAATTTCATAAATTTAAAAAATTGGAAGAAACAAAAACAAAAAATCCAAACAAATATATTTTTTACTAAATTTGAAAACAAAGTAGAAAACAAAAATAAATAAATAGAAACAAATAGAACCTATTTCATATCTTAATGTTGAGAACCCTATAATTGTTCTAGAGAATATTAGGTCAGGAGTACTAGCACCTTTGGTGCTTAAGCTTATTTATAATAAGTTTTGTGTATTTTAGTAATTTAATTAAAATAAAATTCTAATTTCAATTAAACTTTAATTAGAATTACATTTATTTTAATTAAATACCAATTATGCCTAATAAGATCCAATATCTCATATTTATCATTTTCTCTCTTCAACCCATTTTTTGCATATGACCCATTAGGTTTCTAAATATATTGACAATAGATATAAATTATAATGATCTAATTAAATAATTTATATTCATAAATCAAGATTAGCATCTAGCGATGCATTATGATCACTTAAATATTGATGAACGTCAAAGTAGTTTTGACTAACCATTCCGTGTGTAATTTTTCTGTACAATTCAATCATTTCATCATCTGATATTCTGATTAGATATAAAACATAAAAATAATATCTACTCTATTTAAGTCTAATCATATGAGTTCTCCACTATTAGCAATTAATTCAATTAATAACATTTGAAAATTATTTTCAAATTGTCATTCCACCTTGGCTAAGGATGTTCGAAATTAATACTAATTGAGAACAACAAAAGATTTTTCTTAATTACTTTATGGTGATGAATCTTATAATGATCACTCAACTACCTCAATATAATTTTTGTATTTAATGATTACCAACTGAACTACCTTTAACTAGAATAAGTAATAAGTAATATCAAAACATAGCAATCCTTATATGAGATACTTTGGAGATTTCAAACTAAAGGATCACTTATATAATTATCACAATAAAAAATTCCATGACATACAAATAATGTTTCAAATAAAATTTTCATATGAGGTCAGTTTAGTGAACTTATTCTCTAATAAGCACTCACAAATTTATTTAAGTATCTTTATATTTTAGTCTATAAGATCGACTACTCTATTAAGCTGCCCTCATTATCACATCGTACAATCTGTGGATGGAGAGAAATTGTAGGTTCACGGGAGACAACAAACAAATATAACTAGTAGTAAACATTATAAATGAAATTCGAGCTCTTGTAATAGCAAAGGAAGCGACCTAAGATCTATCAATAACTATGAAGTTTAGGTGGAACTTGTAATTAAGCCAAATGCACCTTTTTTGTATTTGTCTAATGTAATGTAATATTTTGATGAATTCTGCAAGGGAGACCTCATTGTAATGTTGCAAATAATTTTGTTGAAAATCACTTCAATTTTTTTTAAAAAAGTAAGGTGCAGTAATCGTCAACTTCTCCTTTGTCTTCTCCGTCTTGTTGGATGAAATAGGCTTCGACGGAGTACTCGTCAACTTCTCCTATACCTTCTCCATCTTTTTGGACTTACTTTGCTCTGACTGAGCACTCCTCAACTTCTCCTCTGTCTCATCCGTCTCGTTGGACGAAACAGGCTCCAACTGAGTACCCTTCAACTTCTCCCCTGTTTTCTCCATCTCACCAGCATTGCCCTTATTGCCATTACCCTTAGTTCTGAGGCCACCAAATCTGTCTGAGTCCTTCCAGAAAATACATGAAGCCCTTGAATTACTAAGTCTCTTCTACACCGCCTTCTCTTCGATCTTGTCTTCCCCGTCTCTAACCGCCTCCATGGAAGAAGAAATTAAGCTCCTCTCACACATATACATACGAGGAATATGTAGATGAAGCTATGAAGATTAACTTCTCTGTGAAACTTAGCTAAGGAGGGTTTGTTCAGTTTAGCAAGGGGTTCTTCCAGATGTCAAGAAGTAGGGTTTTGCAAAGCATACTTTTGTGAACAGTGAAGCTTTTTCTTATCCTTGACTTAAGGTCATCATCAACGACACCAGGTCAGTCATCTTTCCCTTTTGTTTTCTCCCTCATTTTGTTACTAAAGCTAATACCCATTATTGTTCAATTTGTTTCAGGATTGAGCTTAAAAATAGGAAGGATCATACCTAGGTTATGATCATACTGGAGTGTTAACATTTGAGAGAAAGACGACACGTCAAGTTGGTACAACTGTTACTGTTAAGATGTTGTTCTCTAATTTACCTGTCAGAAGCAAAGAATTTTGTCATAATATACACAAGGGGTATAGGAAGCTGATCTCTTTGATGAGTCTGTATTCTGAGAAATCTCAAGCCTCTAACTTCTTCACCATTGGGTTCTCACCTGTATGCGGGTTTCTTCAGATCAATCAGTGAGGAGGGCACTTTGTTGGGACTGTTAGATTGCAACAGTGATGCCTAACTATTTTCCCAAAGAAGAAAAAGCAGGGGTATCGATGTAAGTTTGTAGCGATAAGTCAGAGCAAAAGGAGGAGAGAGTAAATAGCAAAAGACATGATGAATTCCAATTTTCAATATGGCAGACTCAAGGTTTATGAATTCCAATTTGTTACGTAGATAAGGAGATAAGGATAAGGCAGTTGAATCATGATTCGTGATCTTTTATTCTCGTTTATACTTATTAATTAATTAGTTTTCTGTAACACTTAGAACTCTATTTCATTTCAGATTTTGATAGTTATGTTATATATACTCGTTGAAGTATTGAATTTATTAATACATTATTTCATGCTGCTTTCCTCCAAGACTTGAATCAGTGAGAGATTTTCTATAATTGAGTACCATTCTGCTATGTTTCTAATGTTGGTTTGTTTCTGTTATGGTTACCATTCGACTGTTAGTTTGTTTATGCTCTTGGCTTGTTTTAGTTATGGTCACTTGATTTGTTTCAGCTCTTGGTTTGTTTCTGGTATGGTCACTATTCTGCTGTTGGTTTCTATGTATATGTATGGTTTGTGATGGTTTCAGCTTGACCTTTTCTTTTTTTAAATTGATTCTTGTTTCTTGTTGTTCTTGGATTTGATCCATTATTCATTATATGTTCAAATTGGGTGGGACTAGGATAAAAGTTCAGGTGGTGGTAGTGATTGATTGGGACTCTATTGGTTAGGAGTTAGGACTCATATTAGCTTCTTCTTTGTTGTTCTCTGGAATAGATTATATAAACTGATAATATGAATTGTTACTTCTTCGGCAAATGTGGTAGGAGTAAGTGTAATGAATGAATAGTGGTTATGGATGATGAAATATTAGGCCATAATTAAGGCTTTGTTCTCACTTACTACTTCTTAACTTCTTCTCTATTGTTCTCTGAATCTATTAGGTGAATCTTATTTAAAAGCATCATCGATTGTATCTTGATGTAATAGCATGCAAACAAAGGTTGATGTATAATCATGAGCAGTTCTTTCACTTCTTTGTTTTATTGGCTCTATACTTGTTTATAATGTATTATACGTTGAATTTGAAGAAAGATTATCTCAAGAATTGCTAGTATTATTATTAGTTCACTAAAAAAATAGTATTATCATAAAATTTTGAAATAGCAAAATTTCAAATGTAATATTCAAAAAGTCAATTAGAAGCTAAGACATTAAATCACACCAAATGATTTTATTAATCATTACAAGTAAAAAATACAATTTCTACATTCTTTCATATCTCAATTCCATTTTCTTTATCTTTTTGCTGCTAATCAACTCAATTTCATTTACCAGTCCCTGTCACCAAGTATACTATAGTTTCTCAATATCATATTACAAACAAGTACTTCTCATATTAGCCTTATGGTTTAAAGAGAGAAAACAAATATACTAGGCATTCATAAAACCTACTTCCAACATTTTTGTATTTCAAAAAATTCTAAACACTTGTTAAATCCACATAAATATTGAACACCAATTGAAGAATTTCTATTAGTTGAAGAGTCAGAGTATGCCTCAAATCTTGTATGCTACATATTTTTGGTGTAACTAATAACTCAAACTTATGGTGTATTTTTGTTGGTCAAGGGAATTAATACTTGGTGTCTACTCAAAACGGATTTTGTAATTTTAGAATTTAATCAAAATTAAAATTTCAAGTATAAGAATTACAACAAATATATAGTATCAACCCAATTATGTAGTAAATCTATGGAGCAAAGTTTAATAAGTAACATATGTTGGTCTTTTTTAATCCATTCTGCTGTTGTTGGTCTTCTTTATTACAATTGATAAATGAGAATTATTTACGTTGTATACTTTTGCCCTAACAATAGTATATCCAATTATTTTTTATACTTTTTAGGTTAAATCATAATGGAAAATATGAAATCATCCTTTACTCGTGGTAAGTTCGATCCAGCATGGAATTATTTTTCTTCTTCTCAAGCATCTGATGGGAATGTCCAAGATAACTGTATGTTTTGTGGTAGAATATTTAAAGGGGGAGGAATTTTTATAATGAAAGAAAATCTTGTTGGTGTTAAGGGTAATATTGCTTCTTGCAAAAAAGTACCACTTGATGTGCGAGATATGATTGGAAAATATTTGCAGCAACAAGTAAAAAAGAAAAAGAAAAATAAAGAGGCTTATGGTATATCTTTTGAAAATGATGAAACACCACAAGCATTAGATAAAGGAAAAAGAAAAGCTACTATTGACATAAATTTTATTTTTCTCCAGGAACTACTCCTGGTTCTCAACCCAGTCTAAAAAGTTTTATGGTTGATAAGGATGTTGTTTTGAGATGTAAAAGAGCATGGGCTAGATGGTTCTATCATTCATGTATTCCTTTAAATGCTTTAAATTCACCATATTTTTAAGAAGCAATTGATGCTACAACAGCAATAGGCCTAAGATTTAAGGTACCATCTTATTATGAGTTGCGTGTGCCTTTGCTTCAAGATTTAAAAAAGGAATGTCAGTTAATTATGGATACATATAAATCTAGTTGGGAATCAACGGGATGCACTATTATGGCAGATGGGTGGACTGATCAAAGACAAAGAACCTTGATTAATTTCTTGGTTTATTGTAATATGGGAACAACTTTTATCAAGTCTGTTGATGCTTCTGACACAGTAAAAAGTGCTAATGCTTTATCTAAATTATTCTCTGAAATTGTCGAGTGGGTTGGACCAAAGAATGTTGTGCATTTTGTCACAGATAATGTAGCTAATTATGTATCAGCTGAGTACTTATTACAATCATAGTATGGGCATATTTATTGGTCTCCATGCATTGCTCATTGTATAAATCTTATTTAAAAAGATATTGGTAGTATGGATCATATTTCTAGTCTTGCTTCACATGCATCTAAGATCACAATTTTTGTGTATAATCATGTCACATTTTTGTCTTGGTTAAGAAAGCAAGAAGATTGGGTTGAGATCGTGCATCCCGCTACTACCAGGTTTGCAACTATATTTATTACTTTGAAAAGTGTTTATCAACATAAGCAACTACTTCAAAATTTGGTGACAAGTAAACACTTTTCAAGTCATAAATTATCAAAGAGTGAAAAAGGAAAAGAAGTTTGTGTTATTATTCTAGATAATAAATTTTGGGATGCTTGCTTGGTCGTTGTGAAGATTGTAGCTCCGCTTATAAAGCTGTTGAGGATTGTTGACTCAGATGAGAAGCCATTTTCGGGGTATATATATGATGGTATGTATAGAGCTCACAAAACAATTATAAATCTTTTTAAAGGGAAGAAGAAATTGTACAAGCCTTATATAGATATTATTGATTGACGATGGGATAAGCATCTTACTTAAAGGGTCCACTTAGTAGCTTATTTTTTCAATCCTTATTGCTTATATAGTAGAGAAACACGTACAATTAATATTATGGGTGGTTTGTTTGATGTGATTAAATGCAAAGGTATTTTCTCTATTGAAGAGCAATCACAAGCGATAAATGAAATTAAATTGTATCGTGAAGGTTTAGAGAGTTTTGCTAGATCATTAGCACTTATGATGAAAAAAATACAGCCAGGTAGCTTTATACTTTTAATTCATTATTTACTTATAAATAATATATATTTTATCATAACTATTAATTTAAAATACAAACGAGTGGTGGAGATTATTCGGTGACAGTGCTCCAACATTGAGAAAACTCGTTATTAGGTTACTTAGTCAAACAGCTTCTGCATCAGGTTTTGAACGTAATTGGAGTGTTTTTGAACTTATTCATTCAAAGAAACAAAATCGTTTAGAACATCAAAGACTTAATGACCTTGTTTATATTACTTATAATCTGAGAATGAAGAACAAGTATTTTATAGTTTTGTTTTTATTTCAATAATTTTCTTTTTATTATTGACTTTATAATTTCTCTATTACGTGTTCAAAGTGCTTAGTAAGAAGAGAACACATGATCCAGTTGATATTAATTATATTGAACATACTGATTTTTGGATCGAAGAAGAAGAATCATCGCCTGATCTTGGTTATAATGAACTTGAAAAGACGATTTATGAAGAAAATGCATTTGTCACAACTAATGAATTAAGAACATCTACTAATGGTTAGTTCATATCTTATTTTGATCATATTTAAGTTAAAATTATACTGTATTACAAGTTTATAATTGAGGATAATTTTATACATTACTAATTTTTAATTTATTTTAATGTAGTAAAAGAAATTGATGCAAATACTTTGGATGAAAGCGTAGTTTACGAATCTTTAAATAGCATTGGAGAATTTGGAGTTTTTGACAATAATAAGTCACAACTTCCTTTAGAAATACAAATTTCATTTTTATTGTTATTTTAAGTTTTATATTAGACTCATATTTATTTATTATTAGTTCATTATATAATAATAGAGATTGATGTACTTTTTATTTCAATAAAATATTTTATTTTTACTTATTCTTATAAGTTTTACTTCTTATTTATTATATACCAGTTTTATAGTGGTTCACTACCGGTTGAACCTCTAAACCTTAAACCTTTCATTCGACCGGTTCCATATCCGGTCCGGTTTTTAAAACATTGAAAAAAAGATCGGCTACTTTTTTTTATAAAGAAGAAACATAACATTTTCTAGTCTTTGTATTCCCTATTAATGTCCAGTCTTAATAGAACGACGACTAGGAACGTTTTAGAAATAATACATAAATACAATTTGAAACGACGACTAAGAACGTTTTAGAAATAATACATAAATACAATTTGAATTTCATAATTATGATCTCATCATAATTTCATTTGTAATGTATGGTTGTACTATGCACTTTATCATATATATATATATATATATATATATATATAAACTAACAGTTAGGAATACAAATTCTATGTTTCTTAAGGAGGATTCCGATTTACAATGGAGGGTGTGTAGATTTAATCACAATTTATATAGGGGTGAGAAAATGTAGTCGTATATTCTGTAAGCATCTTACATGAAAAAATATGGCGTATGTTTGGCTTTACAAAATCTTTTTTGACACTGAAACTTCAAATTAATTGTCAATTTATTTGCATTTCAAAGGCATTGTTGAATTAAGATGTGCAAGTGCGAAAGCTAACGCGGATCGAGTTATGTAGGGCTTCAATTTGCAAATATGATAAATGATGAGCATTATTTCGTTTCAATTTTGTTGTCTAATTAATTCCTTTTAGATTGAAATTTAGCATGTCCTCATTTTTTAAAAGAACAATTAATAATATTCCATTGTGTTTAAAAGTTACTTAAATCGAGTTTATTACTAAACTTATTATTAGAAAATAAAATAAAATATTTTTTAAAAATAATATGGCATGTCAATTTCTTTACATGTTTGATCTTACTTCGCCAGCAAAATTTATTCTTTGAGACTTTCAATCGATAGAAAATTTTGATGTAACTATTGGTTTTTCTTTACCCCTGAAATCATGAGATAATTGCAAGTCTTGAACAAAATTAGTGAAAGAAGATGCATGTGCAAATTAGTTACAAGTTCCAACCAGTTTGGCTACATAAGCAAGTGGAGTTGAAAAAGATGCTTTAATCAATTTATTGGGCCAAAGGTCTGCAATCATGTGGTTGGGTTGGGTTGGGTTCCTCGAGACGAGAAGTTCGGTTGATGAACAGAATATATACTGTAGCATAGAGACCACTCATTGCAAAAATCAAAATCTGGATGTTTTCTTACTCTCAAAAAACTAATGACGTCACCAGTTCCAGATATACATAAGAAAACAAAAAAACTCAAGCCAATCCTTAATAAAAATCCCAAACCTTAACCTTCACTCCTCACTCTTCACTCCTCACTCGCCTCCTCTATTCTCTCTTTTGGTAAAGCAGAACGCACCAAAAATGGCTACGTTATCCCCATTTCTTCTTTTCACCACCATTTTTCTCTCTCTGTTCTTCTCTGTCCGCTCTCGTACTTTGACTCCGACCACCACCACCACAAGTGTCCTAGATGTTGCTTCGTCTCTCCGACAAACCATCAACATCCTCGTCTTTGATCAACAAACCTCCAATCCCTTCCATCAGCAGCAGATTACTACTCTCCCTACTGAACAATCCTTTATCAATTCCTCGTTCCCTCTCTCCTTCCAGCTCTACTCCCGCGAAACACTCCACAAAACCCCCCACAAAGACTACACAAGCTTACTTCTTTCCCGGCTCGAGCGGGACGCGGCCCGTGTCAAATCTCTCACAACCAGCCTCCAACTGGCTCTCAACGCCATTTCCAAGTCCGATCTCCAGCCCCTCCAGACTCAAGACCTCTCCACTCCGGTCACATCCGGCGCTAGCCAAGGAAGCGGCGAGTACTTCTCTCGGGTTGGTGTGGGAAGCCCTGCCAAGCCCTTCTTCATGGTTCTCGACACGGGCAGCGACCTCACTTGGCTCCAATGTGAACCTTGCTCCGACTGCTATCGGCAATCCGATCCTATCTTCAACCCCACAGCTTCGTCCAGTTACCGCCCTATAAGCTGCGGCACTCCACAGTGCAACTCTCTCGAAATGTCCTCTTGCCGGAGCGACCAGTGTCTCTACCAAGTCAACTACGGCGACGGGTCGTTCACTTTCGGTCAGTTCATCTCGGAAACTCTGTCGTTTGGGAGTTCAGGGGCTGTGGATAACATCGCGTTGGGCTGTGGACACGATAATGAAGGATTGTTCGTTGGGTCTGCTGGCTTGCTCGGACTTGGTGGTGGGCCCTTGTCTTTGACGTCTCAGCTCAAAGCGTCGTCCTTCTCTTACTGTTTGGTCAATCGTGACTCCACCGGGTCGTCCTCTCTTGAGTTCAACTCAGCCCTACCCAGTGATTCGGTTACCGCTTCTCTGATGCGAAACCCCAAGATCAAAACGTTTTACTACGTTGGACTCACCGGAATGAGCGTTGGAGGCCAGAAGCTGTCCATCCCTCGGTCGGTCTTCCAGGTCGACGAGTCCGGCAACGGCGGGATCATCGTCGACTGCGGGACCGCCATAACTAGGCTGCAGACTGACGCCTACAACTCGCTGCGGGACAGCTTCGTGAGTATGACTCAGCACCTGCGACGAACCAGCGGCGTGGCTCTCTTCGACACGTGTTACGATCTATCTGGACTGACCAGCGTAAAAGTGCCGACATTGGCATTCCAATTTTCGGAGGGGAGAGCGGTGAACTTGCCGGCGGCGAATTATCTGATCCCGGTAGATTCAGCGGGGACGTACTGCTTTGCGTTTGCTCCGACGTCGTCGTCTTTGTCAATAATTGGGAACGTCCAACAGCAAGGGATTCGAGTCAGCTTTGACCTTGCCAATAATCGTGTGGGGTTTTCAACCAACAAGTGTTGAGTTGTTTTTTCTTTTTGCTTTGAATAGGGTTATATTTACCGTTGTGTCCCTGGCAAATTACTCGCAAATTAGTAATTAAAACCAAAAATGAGGAAGCTTTGGTTTGGAGGGGTCCATTGGAAATAAATCCTTCCACCAGAAAACATGTGTTTGGTGGGGATGAGAGTGAGATATTAAATCATCATAATTGTGTAGCAGTAGCGGTGCACCTCCAACTGTACTTTGTAGTGTGTGATTGAGGAAATTGGTTTTATATAATATATTGAAAATAGCTTGCATGTAACGCACGTTGCAGAGAGCTGACGTCATTTGTGATTGTTAAGCCAATAGTTCCAGGCAGAGATTTAAAAAAAGGAACAAAAATTAAATAAAGAAGAAGCCTTTGGATTTAAAATATTTAATTAATTAAAAATGTGTTAAAATTATTTTTTTTTAAATTATAAAAAAGATTTATTTTTACTTATAAATATTTATTAATCATGTGACGAATGTGGGTCCACAATGCTACTATGTTGTTGTTTGTTTTGCCCTTGAGTATCGGAATTATTAAGGCTTGGACCATGGCCACCGTGATTGTCGGCAGCTTTTTCATGATCATTTTATATGAAAATAAGAGATATTTTCAGAGTCATTATAGTGAGTTCACTTTTTTTAATTATTATAATGAATATAATTTTATACCCTAGACACATAAATAAATTTATGATACGCATCTAATAAAGCAATTCCCTACAGTTTGCTAAATTTTAGTAGCGTATATTAACACAATACAAATGACTAAATAATAATCCAAAATTAGTAAGATATATGCTTTTCAATTAAATATGGGTTTATTTTGAAGTAATGACATAGCTTGGATTATTTATGATTCATATTCTCAAAACTATTTTTTTATTAAAGATTATCTCATTTCAACTATATTGTATAATATAGCAATTTTTGGTAGTAATATTATTAATTTTGACGCTATCTCTCACTCATTTTTTAGCCAAACTGAAAAATAGATAAAAGCTTTAAATAAAGTTTATCAAATGAAATAAGGTGTCTTGACAAGGTCAATTCTTAACGTCTCCTACGCTACTCCACTATAATAGAGAGCTCTCGTGATCTTAATTTGTCTGTATCTTAGAAAGCTCAGATGGGTTCCACTCCACTTCCTATCATTTTGGTTTTGTACGAAAAAAGCAGCATTAGGGTTTTAGTTTAGGAAAACAATGTTGACGCATAACTCAGCTTTCTAATCTTGATACTTGTGATCGGTTACAAGTCTTATTTAATTGATTTTCAGTTTATTAACCTTTACATATGGACATGCTCTTTAGGGTATGCATTGAAATAAAGTGTCACCAAGTGGAAGTGGCGTTGCTTGCCCCATTATATATATATATATATATATATATATACACACGAGCGCGCTAGCGTTGTGAAGGAAGGGTTATAATAATATCATATTTGTAAGCTTTGTACCATTTGCATGCAATTGTGGACATATTTGAGGCAGAGATTTAGCCATGTTCACAAGACATGACAAGAGCCGCTAAATCTAGAATTTGGGTCACACGCTTCCATCAACTTCCTACATAAGCGGCCACTGGGAGGGTCTACCTTTTACTGTGCCTTTAATAAGGTCACGAGCCTGAACGCTTGTATACATGTGTTAAAGTCTGTAATTTCCATATTGATTAAAAATATATGTTAGAATTTAAAAATGAATTTACAACAGTTGAGATACCATATTTTTAAAATTTTACAAAAAATTAATATACTATTACAATCAACCTAATTCAATGTTATAGTTTTTCGTTAATATTAATGTTTTAAACGAGGCTCTAATGTCAGAAGACCGCCATTAATTCTCTAAGATAATCTCAAAAATGTTAAAATAGTTTTCATCTGGGAAAACCACTGCAGGCTTGTTGACTAAAGATTGCAATGTATTCAACTGTTAATTATAATTAATTTCATCTGTTATTCCTATTCGTATACTATTTCAGCGACAACAATCTCTGCATTATGTCATGAGATTTTTTTTGCTCGAATTCCACGTACGGCCTTAGTACACTTTTTCTCCCAAACTCAAATGTAGCTAGTTAACCTTCCCCAAAGATGCCTACTTGAACTATGAAGAACTAAGCAAGCAAAGAAGATACGAATAAGAGATTTTAAGGAAGCTTGGATACTTCTATTGCTTTAAACTTTTGGATTGTTACAAATGAGAGAGTCATTCTCTTTATATAGCCTTCCACCTCCTCAATGGACGGTGAAGATTGATTTGATCTAACGGTGGAGATTAGTCTCTACAAAATATCTCCTATGTACAAATTACAATAATGTCCCTATCTAGAATCTTCCATACTACTCTAGATGCTTTATGTACTAGATACATATTTACATCATTCTATAACCTTCTATAATGTTCCAGAGTATTCCACAATGTTCCATAAGCTTCTAGGGTCTTTTATAAAATTCGACCAAGCTCTAGAAGATTTTTTTGAGCAGAACCTCACCTTGTAGCCTCTGAAACATGTAGAACATGACATTCTCCCACACCTAATGTGGAAACGCCCCTATTGCCTTTATCTCCTCATAGGCTTTAATTTGTTCCTTGAATTGCTAAAGTCCTTGAATTGGCTCCCAGCTTGCCTCGCTATTTAAAAGTCCCTTCCATTTCACCAATAGCTCGTGTGTGGGCGTTTGGTTGGACTGGCACACTACATGATCAAGCAAGATAGCTTTGACCTCCTTATTATGTTGATTATGTATTCCCATCGGTGCTTTTTTTGAAACCTTACGATTGGGATCTTCCTTGTCTTTCTTAAATAGTTTTAACAAGCTGACATGAAATACTAGGTGAAATTTGATTTTTGAAGGTAACTCCACTTTGTAGGCAACAAGATTTACCTTCTTGATGATCTGAAATGACCCTTCATACCTTCTCAGGAGACTATAGTTAATCCCATTGGTCCACACATGCTTGTACATTTTGACAAGCACAAGGTCACCTATTTGAAATTCTCTAGGTCTCTAATTTTTATCAGCCCACTTCTTCATCCTTTTAGAGCCTTCTCCAAATATGTGTGAGCAACATCAGTTTGTTCGTTTAATTCTATGACAAACTTATATTTAATTCTTTGGCAAACTTATAACTTGATAGGCTAACTCCTGTATAGCCTGTAGCGATGGAATTAGGAGTCATTGGTTGACGTTGCAGCATGATCTCAAATGTACTCCTACTTTGTTGATTCACTTATTTGAAGATTATAGAAGAATGGGCAACATCAAGCAACCTTGCCCAATCTCATTGATTGGCAGTCACATAGTGCCTTAGGTACATCTCCAACAATGCATTTATCCACTCCGTTTAGCCATCAGTTTGAGGATGGATGCTTGTAGAGAAATTAAGATCTATGCCTAAGAGCTTGAACAACTTCGTCCAAAATCTCTCCGTAAAAGTGAGTGTCTCTATCTCTCACAATTGTTTTCGGCACGCCTCAATATTTCACGACATGTTTCATGAACAATTAAGCTGCTTGTTCAACGATACAATTGTTGGGTGTCAGAATGAATATACCATACTTGGAGAATTGATCCACCACCACAAAGATCTAATTACACCCTTCTGATGTAGGCAAGTCTACTATAAAATCCATAGAGACACTTTCCCAAGTCTACTATAAAATCCATGGAGAACGTGACATTTAGCTTCTTTGATGTCATAGGAGGAAAAAACTCATGTCCTTTGTTTCATTTTTCATATATCAGAAGCTGAAACCAACAAATGATTTGTAAAAGATTTCATGTTTTAGCAGGAGCAACCCATGTTATATGGCATTTCTTTACTCGAATTTTCATTTTTCTATATGAGAAGAATATGCAGTATAGTGGTTGGACTTGTTAAACTTACTATTTTGATGCATCTTAAAGTGTATTCAGAAGATGGAACACCAACAAAGATCATAAACATGAACATTATTGGAGATAATAGTTATAGCAGGACTTGATTGAAGAGATCTACCTGGTATAACTAACACAGATAGTAACTCACGAGGATGTATTCTATTCTATGAAACCTTCAAAGCAATATGACTCGAACCATAACAACTTCGACGAATATCCTTTCCTTTGATTGAGTTTGAAGGAAACATTTATCTTCCTATTACAATCGATGAGTACCCTAAAATAGTTTACCAAAATGATAGAATTCTATGTAATACGAAGATTTAACATGTTGAAATCTTTTTTGGGTACACCTTTTTTACATGCAACCAGAGCCACTGTACGGTGTACAAGGATAAAGAGATGCTGTAGTGAGAGAAATGATACGCTTCTTATTAATGAAACGCAGTGTAGAGAGGAATATGCAGAACACCAAGAGAAACAGGACGTAAATCATAATGGCAATTTTGTAAAATAGATAAAAGTTATTAGAAAGAAATTGACTATAAATGTTTTCTTTTACATTGTAACAATACATGATTCAATGAGAATTTTCTTTTCTCTTTTATGATTTCTCATGGTATCAGAGTAGTGTCTCTCAAAACCAAGCCATTGAAACTCTAATTAGAAACTAAAGTGATCAAAGATGGAGGATATTACAGCATTGACGAACCAGATTTCGATGTCCAATTTAAATGAAGATAGTCAAACAAGAGGCAATAATCAGATGCAAATTTCTGCTTCCAATAACCCAGGAGCGTCTTTGGTTGCTACACCATTAATAGGAAGCAACTATTGTATGTGGAAAAGAGCTACGATGATTGCATTCGGAGCTAAGAGGAAATCTGGATTTATAGATGGATCATTGCATCAGCCTACACAAGGAATCAATGAATATGCACATTGGAGACAATGTGATCTAACGGTTACCTTATGGATCTTGAACTCCATTTCCATAGAATTAATTGGATTTTTTCTTTCTATAGAGTCAGCAAGTGAACTTCGGAATAGATTGAAGGAGAGTTTTGGAGAAAGTAATGCTCCTTTAATCTATCAATTGAAAAGAAATATTCAAACTTTGCAACAAGAAAATACTATATTTTTTTATGTATTATGCAAAGCTTAATGGATTATGGTTAGAATTGGAATCTATTTAATTTGGACCTATTTGTACTTATGACAAATGTACATATGGGATGGTGAACTAAAATGCAGAGAAGATGAATAGAGATAAGCTTTTGCAATTCCTCATAGGGCTCAATGACAGTTATAAACAAGCAAGAGAACATCTCTTAATGCTTGACCCTTTGCCTAGCATCAACAAAGCATTCTCCACTATTCTCATATCAGAATCACAAAGGCACGAACAAAATCTGAATCAAGAGCCAACAGATATAACCGCACTTGCAGCCAGACAAGGAGGCACCACTCAAGGAAGGGGATCTAGAAAGGAAAAGATAAAGAAAGGTAAATGTGATAATTTTGGTATGGAAGGACACGTGAAGGAGGGTTGCTTCAAAATTATTGGATATCCAGAATGGTGAGATAAACCAAGAAACGGTTCCGGCACTCAAAACAGGGGCAAATAGAGTCGATTTATAGCACAAGTTCAGTCTCAAACTGAAACACCATTGGATGAAAGAACTGAAGAAGATGGAAAAAGTTACTCAGAGATTAATTTCATACTTCAAGAAATGATGAGGATGATGAAAGGAAAAAGCACCAAGCAAGAAGATAGCTACACTGAATGTTCAAAAAGCTTTGTAGGTATAAGTAACTTGTAAAGTTATTGTGTTGTAGAAAAATTCAATAATTGTATTTGGATAGTAGATACAGGAGCAACTGATCATATGAGTCCTAATCTAAGTAATTTCACGTGTTTAATGGATGTAAATCATCAAATTCAAGTGAGGTTGCCAAATGGTTCGAGCTGTATAGTTAAGAAGAAAGGGGATATGGTCCTGAATCGGTTTATGAAGCTAAACAATGTCTTGCTAGTTCCACATGTTCACTTCATCCTTCTTTCAGTGTGTAAATTTTTACTTGATCAAAAACTCATTGTGATATTCTTGCCACATACCTGTATTTTTCAGGATCTGATTACTAAGAAGATAGTTGCAGTTGCTAAGGTACAAAGAGGTATGTACATACTTCATCAAGGAAGCTTTGCTACAAACAAAATTTTAGAGGTTTCTAGTCTTATTACTAATAATGCATTGACAAAAAGTGTAGCGTGTTCTCTTTTCCCAATTAGATAGTCGAATAACATCAGTAGTAGTGTGTTATGGCATTACAGACTGGGTCACTTTTCTGATAATGCACTTCTTTATACTCAATTAGCAAAGGATGATGAGTTGTATAGTCATTGATGTCAAGTATGTCCTTTAGCAAAACAAACAAGATTTCCATTTCCTTTTAGTATTCATAAAACTGAAAAATGCTTTGAGTTGTTACACATGGATTTATGGGTCCCTATCATTTAACTTCCATTACGGGGGCTCACTATTTTCTCACTGCAGTTGATGACTACAGTAGAACAACATAGACTTATATGTTAAATAAAAAACATCAAACACTTGGCATTATAAAGAATTTCTTGTAGGTTGTTGAGTCTCAATTTCAAGCCATTATCAAAGTTATTTGAATAGAAAATGGCACTGAGTTTGTCAACATAGCGTGTGCGCAATATTTCTCAAAGAAAGGTATTATTCATCAATGAACTTGTCCTTATACTCCCCAGCAGAATGACACCGTAGAAAGGAAGCACATGCATATCCTCAATAAAGCCAGAGCTCTCCGAATACATGCACATTTGCCAAAAAAATTCTGGTTAGAATGTGTTCTTATAGCCACTTATCTAATTAATAGGATGCCTATGCAACAACTGGATTGGCAAACACCTTATTAACAGTTGTTTGGTCATACTCCTAAATATAATCACCTGCAAGTATTTGGGTGCCTATGTTATGCTACTGACACAGGACCAAAAAAAAAGATAAAATTGAAGCCAGATTGAGGAGAGCAGTCTTTGTTGGGTATCCTGAGGATCAGAAAGGATACAAACTCTACAGTTTGGAAGATGAGAAGTTATTTATCAGTAGAGATGTGCTCTTTTATCAAGACCAATTTTCATATGACAAACCTACCTTCAACGATGACCACATAATTTACCCATTGCCAACCTATGAGCTTACATCAGACACACCTCCACCACAAAATCATGACCCAATCTCATCACCTTCACCTCAATTTCATGTCAATGGTAACCAATCCACACTACCTCCACCTCCAACACTTAGGAAAAGTACTAGGTAGCTAATCAAGCCTGCTTGGCTTCAAGACTATGTTATAGCATATAACACCGTATATACCCTATCTTATAAAGCCTACGTTACTTACCTCACACAAATTCCTGAACCAACCAATTATCACCAAAAAACTGGATTACTGCAATGAACAAAGAACTACAGGCTTTGGAAGATAATCACACATGGGAGGTTACCAATCTTCCCAAAGGCAAGAAAGCTATTTGCTTTAAATGGGTTTTTAAGGTGAAGTACAAACAAGATGGATCAGTAGACTGCTATAAAGCTAGGTTAGTGGCTAGGGGATAAAATCAAATTGAACGCTTGGATTTCAAAGACAAGTTTTCACCTGTAGCAAAGACAGTGACAGTAAGAGTTTTTCTTGCTATTGCAACAACAAGAAAATGGCCAATCGTTCTATTGGACGTTAATAATGCTTTCCTCCATGGATTTTTGGATGAGGAGGTTTACATGAAACCACCATAGGGGTATAAAGGTGCTATACCAGGCCAAGTATGTTTGCTCAAAAGGTCATTGTATGGCCTCAAACATTTGCTCAAAAGGTCATTGTACGGTCTCAAACAGGCTTCCAAACAATGGAACTTGGAATTTACTAGTTTTCTTGATACATTGGGTTTTATTCAATCAACACATGATCATTTCTTGTTCACTAAACACAGCACAGATCAGTTCATCGCTTTGCTAGTTTATGTTGATGATGTCATTATTACTGGTTCTAGTGAAGAGGCAATTGTAGCATTGAAACAAGCTTTACACTCTAAGTTTACTATTAAAGATATGGGATACACGAAATATTTTCTTAGGATTCAAGTTGCACGATCTCTTGAAGGTACTTATCTATCCCAACAAAAATTCATTACAGATATTTTTAAAGATACAAATATGCTATCAGCCAAACCAACTATTGTTTCATTACTAATAGGCCTCAAATTTTCTCTTGAGGAAGGAGATTTGTTACTAGACCATGATCAATTTCGTCATTTAATTGGTTGACTTCTATATGTCAACATTACATGCCTAGACATCAATTACGCAGTTCAACATCTCAGTCAATTTCTTTCTCAGCCAAGAGTTCCTCACCTCAATGCTGCACTTCATCTTCTTTGATATCTTAGTGGAACTATTGATTAAGATCATTATTATCCAGCCGATAACAATCTTTAGCTTACTTGACTTTGATTGGGTTTCTTGCCCCTTTTCTAAAAAATCTATCACAAATGTCTATGTTTTCCTTGGCCAATCCCTTGTGTCATGGAAAATAAAGAAACAACCAACAGTATCCTGTTTCAGTGCCGAAGTAGAATACAGGAGCATGACTAAGATAGTAGGGGAGCTTCAATGGCTTTCTTACATTCTCTCTGACTTCCAGATACCTTTAAACCTTTCCATACCATTATTTTGTGATAACAAAGCAGTTATTTATTGTTGCAAACCCTGTCTTTCATGAGCGTACCAAGAATCTTGAGATTGATTGTCACGTGGTCAGGCGACAATTTATGCCGGGTTTCATCAAACCATCCCATTTAGCTTTGAAGCATTAGTTGGTAGATGTATTCATGAAATCTTTATCAGTAGCTCAACACTCAACTTTATTTACAAGTTGAGATTATGTTCTTCCTCTAATTCCAACTTAAGGGGGTGTACAGTGTACAAGGATAAAATGAGGAGGCTGCAGTAAGAGAAATGATACAATTCTTATTAATGAAACGTAGTGTAGAGAGGAATATGCAGAATACCAAGAGAAACAAGACGTAAAGAATGATGGCAATTTTGTAAAAGAGATAGAAGTTTGTTAGAAAGAATTCTTTTACTCAAAATTTAACTGTAACAATACATGATTCAATAAGAATTTGTTCTCTCTTTTCTGATTTCTCAACCATCTTTTCAACATATCATTAACGTATAAAAATTCACGTAATAGAGGGATATATGAAGTCTCTGGGTATCATCAAATTTCAAGATAATGTTATATAGCTTCTCTGGAGAAGAAAAGACCACCACAATAAATGAACATTGAGGAAATGGACCCTAAAGTCGCATTTAATGAAATCAAAGCTAAATTAGTTGAAGAGATTTAAAAAATTCAAGCCGCAGATGTGAACTGTAGTAGAATACTGTAAATAGGGAAGACACAAACCAAGAGCAACAGACCCAAATGATGTAATTTTAGAAAGAATAATAAGAGATATTTGTGTGCTCTCCTAAAGACATTAAAGGAATAAAACCAGCAAGACAAGCTTAATTTAATTCTAGAGGCTAGGCTTATGAAACAAAAAAAATTTTTTTTCGCAAAAGAGTGATAACAGACAATACAAGGAAATGGATAAGCTATCAGGGAGGTGGTATACCTAAACTAGCTACTCAAAATGGTGATGATTAGAAAGTTTAATGACAAGTGATGAATGGACGAGATTTTGTAGACCTTGACAAAGTTTTCCTGAGGACAACTACCTAATCCTAAAGATAGACGTGCTTGTAGATGCCATGGCAGGTAACTGATGTTAAGCTTCATAGACACATACTAGGGCTATAAGCGGATCCACAAATAGGAGCAGGATAAGGAAAAGACGGCATTCATCACAAAAAATGAAATTTACCATAGCAAGACGATGCCTTCCAGATTAAAGAATATACGAGAGAATTATCAAAGGCTAGGATCAACTCTATGTTCCATCAGTAGATCAACATGAATATAAAGTTCTACGTTGATGATATGATCATTAAGATAAGAATAGGCGGAGATCACAACAAACATACAAGAAATCTTAAACACTTAAAAAGTATGATATGAAGTTGAATAATGAAAAGTGCAAGTTCAAGACTTTTAGCACGAAGTTCTTAGATTTCATAGCGAGTCTAAGGGGGCATTGGAGTCAACTCTTAAAAGATTTAAGTGAGTCATTGATATAAAGCCGCCACAGACAGCTAGCATAGAGCCTTGTGGGTAAAATAAAAAGTTTGTCTTGTTTCTTATCTAGGTCCGCTGAGAAGTATCTTTCTTTCTTCAAAATGTTAAAACCAAAGGTTCAAATGAAGTAGCCAATTCTAGCTAATTTTTGAGGCCTTAAAGAGCTATTTGTAGATCCCATCTCTAGTCACCGCCCCTTAAAGTAGCAAAGATCCGTACTTGTACATGTTTTCAGTGGAGGCACTAAGTTCATTTCTAGTATGAGAATATGGACATTATAGGCCAATTTATTATACAAGCAAAAATTTTCAAGGGACCTAACATTTAGATATAGATGAATGGAGAAAGCAATAGTGGATAAGGAGACTTAGGCTCACATCACTATTGTTTTCATAACCTGCCACTACGATATATCTTGCACAAGCCGAAAACATTAGGACAAAAGGTGAAGTGGTTAGTGGAGCTCAGTGAATTTGATATCAAGTTCATCCCTCTTACATCAGTATAATCTCAATTATTGGATGAATTTGTTGTTGAATTCACCATTCCCATTATTAACTCATACTCAAGTGAAAATTGTGGCATCATTTGGATTGTTTATTGATGGCATATTGGTCAAAAAGTTAGCTAGGATGACATAGTTATCTAGGGCCCCTATATCATTAGAAACGTGATTTAAGGCTTCAAACAAGAAGCTGGACATATATGATGCTTTAATATGCGAAATCGAAATAGACATGGACTTGTAGATACGGGTAGTCAAATATAAGCCATATTCGTTAATTATTGTCAACTATTTGAGGAAGATCTTTGTGGCTAAAGAGGAAATTATGCAAAAATATATTTGCCTTCTTTCATGTCTTAGAAAAAGAAATATAGATCCAGGTGTAACAAGGTAGGGTAAAAGGAATTAGCCTCTTGGAAATGGAGATTTATCTTTGTACTTGAGGCCAGAAAACTTATCTACAGATCCTTAAAATTCACAACCATTAATGGGCAACTCTACAAATTCTCTTGCTCATAACCTTACTTAAAATGCATCGCCTCATTCCAAACAAGAAAAATTTTAAATGAACACAATAAGGGTTTATATGAGTCACACTAGGGTTGCTTAACTTCATCTCACAAGATACCGCGGTGGGGTTACTTCTAACAATAATGAGATGGGATGTAGCATAATATGTAAGCAAAAGTGATAGATGTTATAGAAATTCATATTTCCACCACAGACCTGCCGTAGAGTACTCACGCATTTCTCTCTATACTGTTCGCGTAATAGATCGTGGACATCCTAATCTATTCCCACCACTGATCAAACAATATAGGTTCATTCCAGTGGCAGTAAATTACTTCACTTAGTGGACAGATGCAAAATCTTACCTAGCTATTATAGGAAAGATAGTGATGGTATTTTTAATGAACCACATAATAACATTCTTTTAATCATTGTGATGGATAATGATTCTCGGTTTATTTGCTCAAGTCTAAATAAATTTTACTAGTCGTCAGGTATCATATAAAATTTTATGTTTTTTTGCATATCCACAAGCTAAGGCTTACCATAAGTCACCAATATGACCATTTTGCGAGGTCCAAAACTAAGAGCGTATCAAGCAAATGGTATTTGGGTATATGAACTATAAAGTATTAATAAGTCCATATTTTGCATGTTTTGCAAGGGCTAAATTAGTTTGTAAGTTAGCACCTTTTATAACATGCTTTATATGGAATTATATGATGTTTTCTTATGTTTGGTTTATTATCTTGTAGGTGATTAGTTGAGGCAAAATCCCATATACGAGTGCAACTTTCTCTGTAGTTATCCAATCAAAAAGATATTGAAGTTAATTGGAAGCTGTCAAGATGGATAACAATTTTATGAAGGCACCGGAGATCACTTCAAGCTTAAAGATGTCAAAAACTTAAGAAAATTGAAGATTGTAGAAATAATAGCTAATTGGCATCAGTGAAATGTTGGTGTCAAATGCCAGTCTTACATTGTATGGGAAAATTATAGAAGAAAAAGCAAACTAATGTTAGTCTCTATCAATGTTTTCATGCGTAAACAATCCATAAGCCATTATAACAAAGTAGACATTTAGTTATATTTTTTTTTTGCGACCATCCAAAAATCGTCACTAAAAGTGAACATATTGCGACAATTTTCAAAATTGTCATTAAAATTAAGCCTTTAGCAACTAATTATAAAAGTGTCACAAAATGATCAACATTTGGTGACGAGTGACAAAATCGTCCCCAAATGGTGAACATTTAGTGACGATTCCCAAAAATCGTCACAAAATAGTTCATAATGGGTGACGATTTTAGACATTTGTCGGCAAATGAACTTTTGGTGACGCTTTTCAGAAATCGTCACTAAAATTTTGTAAATATTTGGTGACCAATTTCTGAAATCGTCACCGAAGGGTTCATAATTGGTGACGATTGTGTAAAATCATCACTAAAAAGACGTTTGGTGATAATTTTTAGAAATCGCCACCACAGGTTCATAGATATTTAGGTATGTGTTTTTTGCTACGTTTTCTACATTGTCACTAAAAGTAGCCATTTGGTGACGATATTTGAAAGCGTCACCAAAAGGATCAACATTTAATGGTCCACATTCAGTGACGATTTCTAAAAAACGTCACCAAAAGTTCCACAGTAATTTGCAACACATTTGGTGACCATTTGCCAAAATCGTCATCAAAGGGAACATTTTTCAAAATTGTTAAACTAACATTTTTATAATCTATCATAGTTAAGATATTTTTTTATTGGAGATTTGTTTTGAATGTTTACAACGTACTTTTGAAAAAACACACACAATATAATTTTAAATGTTAAACAGTAGTATTAATTAATCATTAATAATTAGTAACAGTGCAAAAATTAGTTATAAAAATCTTAATAATTATATCAATATAATAATATGATATATGGAGTAGTACAAACTTTGAATGAGAAGGTTAACAATTCTTATAGTCATAGTACAAGAATAATAACAGTCCACAGTCAATAGTACGCAGCTTGACCCCTAACTAGTAGAAAGGTTGTTTGACAAATTCTTACAGATACAACAATAAATTAACTTTAAAGCTGAGTCCAGTTGATTGCATCGATAAATGACAATGATATAATTATTTTTTTAGATTTCAAGTGACATGAGAGTTAGTAAAGGTAAATGAGTCCCTGATGTCTGGATTTTTGAGAAGGGTCATTGCACGTTTGAAGGCACCAATTGAAACAGAGATATTTCTTCCCTCAAGTGTAGGGTTTTTCACACCTTCTTTGCAACAACATTTCCACTATAGCTAAACTTGTAGAGGATATAGTGAATGAGTCGCCAGATTTGGTATGGAAGATAAGTTCTCCAGATGAACTACCAGTACGAAACGGTTTACTTAAAACACAATCAGTATAGAACTTAGATATTGTCATATTAGTAAACTGTTAAACGAATCGAAAATTGAATGACTAGACAAAGTCTGTGGAATTGATGAATTTTCCAAAACAACCAATTTCTCTAATCCTTTACGGACCGTTGTGACATCGCTGCCACCTCCATGGGCATACATGTCATGTTCGAGATTCAATGAAGCTTAAAACAAATAATATCTTTTTATACAAATAATAAGGTTAATGGTAGATTAAGGGCTAAAGGGTATATGTTGACATGTTAGTGATGAATTTGGTTAAAATAAAATGTGGTTTGCATTCCTTATTAATTCAACTAATAACAAAAAGAAGATACAAATTTTTATAAATTTCCCTCTTTTATTTTGTTTTTCTACCAAATTAAAAATAAAGATTAGTAATTCCCAAAAATGAAACAAATTAAGAACAACTCCATATGTAAGTGTAAAAGAAAAAATTTTCATTTTGTTATTGGTAATAGGAATACCTCATATATGTTAATCAATTAAGAAAATTAAGAATGTAAAGAAAATGCTTAGGTTTTGGTGATGTTGTGAATAATTGGTAGCGAATTGGAGTGATATGCAATGATAGTTGTGACCGTCGCAAAAAGATAAAAGGTTTAGTATTGGCGATGATTTATCAATTTGGTAGCAAAATGTTGTACAATTTGCGATGCTATTTTATTTTCGTGGCAAACGTTTAACATTTGGCGACGAAATATACATTCGTCGCCAAACGTACCGGATGAGAAAAATTAAATAGACATTAGGATGACGTCATTTGTGGGACGAAAAACGGTGTTGTCCTAGCGTCTGTTTAAAAATAGACGCTAGGCTCTCCCCCATTTTTTCCTACTCTCCAATGCACATCTCTTCTTCATTTCTCCTGACTGTATGACCTTTTGTCTTCTAGGTTTTGCATGTTTCTGTTTTCTACCGTCGCCGTCATTGTGATTGTCTGTCGAGGTAAATAGTGGTTCCTTTTTTATTTTGATTGTATTGTACTTCCTTTCACATGTTTTGGAGGTGTTATGTTTGTGATTGAAGTGGTGATTATATATGCATTCATTGCATATTTTTGGGTTGTCTGTGATTGGATTTACCATGTATTGGACCTTATGTTAGGATGGAAGGGAAAACACAGGGTTTGCATTTCAATGTTGTTGTTAAATGGTATGTGAATGGTTGATTTTTTGGTGATACTTTGAGTTGTTTCCATATAAATGGAGTGTTCATTTAAACGGGTTGTGTTTGTATATGTGAAGGAATGGAGAAGTTTTTTGTAATTAAGAAATTAGAGAATAAGGAATACAATTAAGAAATTGGATGAAATTTTATGTAATTAATCCTTAAACATATAATATTCTGGATTGATAATATATCGACTAGTTCTATATGATGATATAATAATTTTTATTTACCATTTATTAGTGGAGGTAGTGTCGAAATAGTTGTGTTACTTTTTTAAGAAACAAAAAGAAACCAGTAATTGAAGTTATGTTCTTTTATGAATTCATCATTAAAACATGTCCATTTGTTTAATATATATTGGAAGATTAATTTTATTACATAAAAATAACTAGTTATTGTTAATGCAATAATTATAATAATATTGATAAGTTTTCATTTACCATATGGTGATTCTTATAAATAAGAAAAGCTTAATTCTCCTAAAACAAAAAAGTTGCATTATATTATATGATACTTTATGACTAAGAAAGTAATATAAGAATATCCAAAAGCTCAATGCAATTACTGTGGAAAAGAATTTTCTACTCTAAGTATGAATAGTACTTCTCACTTAATTCATCATTTAGAAAAATATCTAATGAAAAATTATAATGATATAAGACAACATGTGATTGGAACTAAAATCATATTCTAATGATATTATTGCACTAAAAAATATGAAATATGATCAAAATAAATTTGAGAAAGTGCATATTAAGGTACAAAAATACTTAGATATGAAGGACACTAAGCAAAACATGAGAAGCCTGACTAATAATGTAAATGAGAATAGAATAAGGGTTTCATCTTTGTTCAGTATATTTCTAAACCAAAATAGTCAAATATAAATTTAGTTATGTGTATGATGAATTTTTTTTTTGCCATTTCTCCTAAGTAAATGCTTGTTGGAATTTATGCTCACTTTTTTTTTGGTTAATTCAGTAGATTTTATACAAATATAGAGTTATGTATAGCGAAGGATTACAAGTAACTCCCAGACTTTTTTAGCTCTCACCTACGAGGTGGAGGTTAAAGGAACAAAGGCCTTTGCTATACAAAAGCTCCAACGAGAACCCAGGAACTCCATCACTTCTTGCTCACAATCTAATTAATGTTCAACACTCCATCACTCCTACAACTGCCTCAGCTAACTAGACTCATTTCACCTCAGCAAAGCAGAAACCACTGTCCAAACCTACTATTTAACCGTTTATGCTCACTTTTTGAATATATTCTATGCAAATATAAAGAATTAAAGTGAATGTTGACCCCGGGTCCCCTGTACGGATTTTATGGAGACTACATGTCACCATCGAATAATTATAAACAAATAAATTATAACATTAAAATAAATTAAAGACTAGGCAAGGAAAATTCGTGGTGGGATCGTAGAACAAATATAGACATAAAATTAAATTGTTCAAAAATAATTCATTTCATAAAAATAATTAATACACAATTTATTAAAGAATAATGATTTAAAAGAAATAGATAATAATGATATTTAAATAAAGAAAATTCATAAGAAAGGTAAAAATATTGCCCCACAATTTATAAAATTTTTTCCATACCCCAAAATGGACAAAAAATATTTAATTTGGGTGTAGGAAGAAGTTATAACAGTTTGGATTTAAGAAACACAAACCATAATTCAAAAGACAAAAATCACAGTACACCTGTGAGAGAGGGTCGGTATCAATAAGCAAGTTGCGATCGTACCGTAGAACGATCGTGACTTTGAACAAAATATTTCGCGTCGCGATCGTACTATGGATCAAAGTTCAGCCCCCTCGCGATTGCGACTCATTGCGATCGCGATTCGGGAAAATATCAGTTCTGTTGCGACGATTTCGACGTTCTAAAATCTTGGCACCTCGCGATCGTACCCTGTTACGATCGCGACTTGGTCAATTTTTGGGAATGTCGCGATCGTTATGGGTAACGATCGTGACTTCCCAGTTAAAACATCCTTTCTTCTAAATGACATATCACTCAATCTAGAAACCCAAAAATTACCAACTATATATCATTGAAAATCTAAGAAAAAGTTCTACAACTTTCATGAAGACAATTTTGCCTAATTCGTCCTGTATCGATACATTTTAATCATTTAAACAAAGTTTCCATTTTAGCCAAAGTGACACTTCAATTATGCATAAATGCACCCAAACTCAGCTATCTTATAAAGGTCATAACTTCTACATTTGATGTCCAAAAATTTCGATATTTATAGCGATAGAAAGATAAAAGGACAATCTACAACTTTTATGAAGACTACTAAGCCTAATTCTGCCTAGATCGGTGCAGTTTATCCATTAAAGTTTCAGTTCACATTTTTACCCGATTCCTTGTTTTCACTCATCAATTCACAAACACTTCTCACCCAAATGTCAAAGGACCCGAACCAACATAAATTTCCTTACATAATTGACTCCTTTGCTATGCAATTTAACACAACCAAACCATCATAATACCACTCAACAATCAGCACACAACCGATCTCATAAGATGAAAAATTCAGCATACATATATAAGTATCAATTCATAACAACAAAGAATTACATACTTCATAATTTGTTCATAATGTCGCAACAACATCTCGGTCGCAAAATACAGCAAAATACATACAGTATCA
>JAOQMS010000004.1:4718969-4741677 GCA_027563885.1 Erythroxylum longipes | reverse complement strand
TATAAAATTCAACTCTAATTTGTTCTTAGAAAAATGAATATTGGAATAGGCACATATATGTGTAGATATGCACATATATGAGTAAATGCATAAAAGTTTTTACAAAGGAAGATTGTAAACTTATGTTGATTCCAATTTACTGATTCAAATAAATTAAAAAGGAAAAAAAGACTTGCTGTGTGCAAAAGTGGAGAAGAATTTACTTTATGGGCTTCCACGTGCATCCAATGATCGTGACAATACACACTCGAACACAGACTCTATTTTTGTCACCCCAACAAGTTACAAATGGCAAAGTAGCAAAGGGACACTCCTAACCACTCATAGAGGTGAGACGCTCCTTAAATGCAAAAACTTTCCTTAAAACTTGTGTTGAAATTCAAGTCGCAAGACACAACAACCAGCTAATGGCAATTAACCACACCAAAACTATTCTCTATGGTAATTAACTACACCAAAAATAGAAGCTCCAAATTTTGACCTTTAATGCCATAAGCCCCCTCTTTCTACTATGAAAAATGAGCAACTCTTTACTTTCTCAATTTATTTTTTTACATCTTATTTTACAGTTAATGCTGTTGGGAAATTGCGGTAGGATCCAATCTCATAAGTAATGAAATAATTACAAAAATTTTTTGTATTGATTTTTCGAAAGCCAATATTGCTTGAAATTTTATAAAATGATTAACAAATAAATCATAATAAAATGTTAATCTTAATTCATAACAAATAAATCATAATAAAATGTGAATCTTAATTCATACCTTATTCTGAAACTTGATCATTTCTTATCATATTTCTCAAACTGTTTCTGAAATTAGCTTATCTCAACGATCATAACCGCACAAGCATTTGATCTCTAACAGTATTCACAGAATGTGTTGAGAGAACTCTACAATTGTTCTAGAGAGAGTTAGATAAGCAGTGTTGGCTCCTTTAGAGGTAAAGCTTATTTATAATAGGTTTTGGACATTATAGTAATTTAATTAGAATTAAATTCTAATTTTAATTAAAAGTTAGTTAGATTATTCTAATTAAATACCAGTTATGCCCAAATAAGATCAAATATCTCATATTAATCCTTATTGATTAAATACCTCATATTCAATCATAAAGTTTGTCAAACTTTACAACCAAGTCTAACTTGATTAAAATATCATTTCTCTCTTCAATTGTTCTTTGTATTTGATTCATAAGGTTCCCAAATATATTGGCAAGGGATATAAATTATAATCCTAAATCATATTTAGGATTAGATAAATTAAACTCCTTTAATTTATCTTTAAATTTCTAATTAAACAATTTATATCCATATATTAAAATTGATGTATGACAACATATCATGACCACCTAAATATTTAGACATGTCATAGTAGTTTTCGTGGATGATTTTTTCATATAATTCAATATTTTCATTATACTATGTTCCAATTAGACATATAATATAAAATTAATGTCAACTCTATTTGAGTTCAATCATGCTAGTTCTCCACTATTAGTAATTGATTCTATTAATGAAATTTGTAAAATATTCACAAAGTGTCATTCCACCATAACCAAGAATTTTTCGAATTAATTCTAATCGAGAACAATAAAACATTCTCCCTAATTACTTTAGAGTGATGAATCATATTTTGATCACTCAATTATTTTCATATAGTTCATGCTATATCTAGTGACTATCAACTTAGCTACCCTTGACTAGAATATATCATAAGTAGTATCAAAACATAGCAATCTCTATCTGAGATAACTTTGGAGTTCTCAAGTCAAATGATCATATACAATCATAAAAATGAGAATTTTCATAGACATACAAGTAATGTTCTAAATGGATATCTTATATAGAGTCAGTTCAGTGAACTCGTTCTCTAACAAGCACCCACACGTTTGTTTAAGAATTTTTATACTTTAGTTTATGATATTGACTACTTCGTTCATGAAAGAAAAATATAACGTGTGTTAGTCTTTTGATCTCTATTAATGTCCAGTCCCAACAGAATAATGATTATGAACAATTTAAGGATAATACATGAATTTAATATGAATCTGATAATTATGATCTCATCATAATTTTATTTACAATGTATATTTATCCAATATACTTTATTATATACATTTAGATATGTATAAGATAAATAATGCTTCCAACCCATTGTCACTAAACTACAATTAATTAATTGACTCTAGGGCATAAATAGTTGCCACAATTAAATAATTGTCACTAAACTATGATTAACTAATTGCCACAATTAATCAAAAAGAATACGAATAGTTGATTCCATATCTATATACGCATATAAAACTTTATAGTCATTCCCTCACATTATGATAAAAATTATTATTTTTAATTAATTAATATTTTAAATAATTTTTTATTATGTATAGAGTTTAACCAGCGAATTACATAATACAGTTCATAAAATTTAATGATTTTATTATTATAAATAATATAAAATATTGTTATAAAATATAAAATTTTATAATAATCACTTCATATATCATTTTATTATCATTATTATGTGCGTCTTAGTACCCTGACAGACTTGCATCACTTATATATGAATCATCAAATTTTGATGCTATCGTCCACCTTGTTTTATTGGAAAGTGCAAAGGCATTAAGTAAAATTTGACCTCGTTAAGTCCGTTGCGTCCGGAGATCACATTCATCTAAAGCTTCTACATTGTACTTTGTTTGAAAATGTTAAAGAAGCCAACCTAACTTACACCTATAATACTGTCGTGATGCTAATTCATAGTCTAGAAGGTCCTAATTTTGTACGGACTCACTGCAATTGGACAGACCATAACGGCTAAGGACAGAAAAGTTCTGAACAGACAGGCAACTATGTAGACAATCATTGAGTGAACCAGAGCCCCAAATGGAACAGTTATCGTCACCGGCATACGTATCATGCCAACTTCCTAATCTAAGCAATGATCTCACCGTCCATGTCCCACTAAATTCAATCGTCTAAAAGATCATAAATTCTATATAAACTAGACCAAGTGTTGGGCGACTTGCATTGCTCAGTAGTCATATTCAACGAGTCGTCACACAAAAACTTAATCCAGCTGCTAAACCCGAAAATGGGTAATCTAGGAGTTGTCATGGTTGCTCTAGTAGTCGTTCTGGTCACATTAATTTGGGAATTGCTTAAAGTTGCGGTATGGAGGCCATATGTTGTAACTAAAATGTTCGAGAAGCAAGGAGTCAGAGGCCCAGCTTACAAGTTTCTTTATGGTTCTATTACTGAAATGAAGAGACTGAAGCAGAAAGTTTCTCAGTTAGTCTTGGATATCAACTCCAATGACATCATACCAAAAGTTCTTCCTCATTATCACAAATGGTCTTCTGAATACGGTCAGTTTCTTCTCTCCTATGGTTTATGTGCATGCTTCATGACTCCATCTTAAAGTATATGATTGTTTAACTAAAGCTATTAATTTCATTATAGACAAGTGGCAACAAGCAACTTGGTCAAATAATCTTTAATTGTAAACATCCCAGGTAACACACTGCTCTACTGGCACGAGACCCAGCCAAGAGTTGTTATAGCAGATGCCGAGCTAGCCAAACAAATACTTTCAAATAAATTTGGGTTTTACGTCAAACCTGAGACCAGACCCTCATTAATAAAACTCATTGGAAAAGGATTGATTTTTGTGGAGGGAATGGACTGGGCAAGGCACAGAAGAATTCTTAATCCTGCCTTCTCTATGGATAAGCTCAAGGTCTCCATCTTAAGCTCTCTTAAGTTGGAACAAAAACTGGCTCCATTTCTATTCAATTATGGACTGTGGGAGTTTTAACATAACTTATCTTGTTAATTATTGATGAAATTGGGTTGGCAGGTCATGGTCCAGAGAATGTCAGAATGCACCATACAGATGCTTGACGAATGGAAAGCTCAAGCCATGGTGGCTGAAGATCTGTGTGTGAAAATCAAGATAAACGAAAATTTTAATAAGCTTACGGCTGATATAATCTCACATACTGCCTTTGGCAGCAGTTATGTTCAAGGAATGGAAGCCTTTAAAGCACAAGAAGAGCTTCAGAGATGCTGTGCAGCTTCGGCCACCAACATCTTCATCCCTGGAAGCCAGTGTGTACTTTGACTTGGTGCTGCATGCTTCTTCTTGTCCTAAAACTATCTTTGCCTGGCATCACCTAATAGGTTGTTTCTTTTCACAATTTGGCTCTTTTAGGTACCTTCCAACTCCATCAAATATTCAGATATGGAAACTAGATAGAAAACTGAAGAGGACGCTGGAGCAAATCGTTAGCAACAGATTGAAGTCCCTAGCTACTAAAAATTCAGACGTTGATTGCGTTGATGATCTACTTGGTCTAATGATTGGAGCCTCGAGAAATTCCGACGAGCTGAACATGTATGAGATTATGGAAGAGTGTAAAACTTTCTTCTTTGCTGGGCACGAGACCACCTCCAATTTATTAACTTGGACGGTATTCTTGTTGAGCAAACATCAGGATTGGCAAGACAGACTCAGAGAAGAGGTTTTCATAGAATGTGGGACTGCAATTCCTGATGCTGAGATGTTAACCAAGTTAAAATTAGTAAGCTGTTCTATCAAGTTAATTAATATCAGAAAAAGGACTGAACTGACTTGTGTTATATATACATGTATCCCCAGGTGAACATGGTTTTACTGGAGTCTCTGAGACTTTATGGTCCAGGGACGGAACTTGGCAGACAGGCAACGCGAGACATGAAACTTGGGAATTTGCTGATTCCGAAGAACACTTGTCTGATAATTAACATAGCCGCGATTCACAGGAACAGAAGTTACTGGGGAGACGACGCACATGAGTTTAATCCGCTGAGATTCAAGGATGGTGTGTCCAAGGCTGCCACGCACCCCAATGCTTTTGTCGCATTCTCTATAGGTCCCAGAGTTTGCATTGGTCAAAATTTCGCGATGCTCGAAGCAAAAACTGTGCTGGCGTTGCTTCTTCAGAGGTTTAGGTTTACACTCGCTTCCGAGTACAAGCATGCTCCTGTGAACATCCTCACTTTGCAGCCGCAATTTGGCCTCCCCGTTCTTGCAAGACCTTTGCTAGTGTGATGTAGCAAGCTAATATGTATGGCAGTATGTACTAATAAATAAGGGAAATGCTTCGTGACTAATTGGTGGCAGTCATCTATGGTTAATACCATATTGGTAAAGGTATTGAATTTGATTCTAATACAGTATTGTACCGATATTAGTCAATATCAAGTACCGGTTCAGGTAATTTTTTAAATTATGAAATAGTCCTTAATTTTTTAAAAATTACAAAATAATCCATTAGTGTATTGTAATGTATAATTTATAATTTTACATCAACATTATCTCTAAAAATCATAACAATAAAAAATTAAAATATCAACAATTTATTTATTTTTATTAACATTAATTTGCAAATATTTCATATATAAATAATAACTACAATTGATATAAAGATGATCATTTAATCATCATATAAATATAAAATTAAGAAAAATATAAAAGATTTAAAATATTACAATTTCATCATATAATAAATAATAATTACATCAAAATATCAAATAAAAAGAACAACAAATATTCTTAATTCTCTAACTATTACAATTTACAACAAGAGTTTGTGACGAGGAAACAACCAACTATAAGTGAAACTTGAAATAAGAATATTTACAATTACATTGCATATATAGAGTTTGTGACGAGGAAACAATCAACTATAAGTGAAACTTGAAATAAGAATATTTACAATTATATTGCATATATAGAATTTAACATATACATCAAATATAAGTAAAATTAAAAAAAGAGGAGAACAAAAACTTGGAACTTCATTCAATCGTCTAGGGAGGATACTCGCTATAATTGCATTGACCGTAATTCTCATTTGGTACAATATCCTTATCATTGAGAGGAGTCTCATCATTACTATTATTCAAACTCATTGCACCAAATGACATGTCAGTGTTTTCTCATTCAAGATTATCTTCCAATTCACTCTGTTATATCAAACCTAGTTCTTCAAAAACTCAATCCACTAAAAGATCAATATTATCAATGCAAATTGGATCTACTGAACCACTTGTTCTATTAAGAGTCCTAGTAAATAATAAAATTAAATTATTAAAAAATTTAAGAAATTGTATCTAACTTACTAATGATAATAATATTTCTTTCTCGAAGTTTTAAATTGTATCGAATGAAGACCAAATCATTCAATCTTTTGTGCTCCAATATTTTTTTTTCTTGGAATAGATGAATTCAAATATACTCCAATTCCTTTCACAACCTGTTGCACTCACATATTGACTTAGAATTCGAATTGCAATCAATTCCTTTCACAGCCTGTTGTACTCATACATTGACTTAGAATTTAAATTGCAAACCTTTGCAATTTTGGAACATCACTTCCAAATTGGTCATACCAAGAAACTATAAGTCGTAAGACAAAAAATGTAGCATTATTATAAAAAAAGTGATAATTAATTTTCAACAAGTAACAAAAGTGAAATAAAATATATTTGGATTAAGTTTTGTTCTTTATCGAATAGTAATTGACATTCCAAAATCCCCAAAAAACTCCTTTTAAGTCTTTATTTTTGAGCTTAAGCGATCTTACATTATCTTATGCGTAACTACTATTGTAATAGTTAATAGCATTCCCCTAGTAACTTCAACTTTCTTTGTAAAACTTGGTCTGAAATAGACATTAGAATTAAAAAATGTCCTAGATGCAAATAACAAAGAGTAAAATTGCCTTTTCTATCTTTCATTGATGACTGCAAGATAAGATGTGTACAAAGAAGACATATTTTTTAAATTGGCTCGGATTGCCTCTTTTGCCCTCTCCATGACATCATAAAAATAACTCATTGTTGCCTTTTCATCACTATCAGCCAAACAAAGCACCCTCACCAAAGGCTTACAAACTTGGATGATAAAATAACATTGAGACCTAAATTTAGTATCTTTAAGTATAATTCCAAAAACTTTCAATCCAGCATTAGACCTAGCATGCTGAGATGCAACCCATTTATCACTTGTAAACATCTATCTCAACTTTTTTGTCATTATAATAAAACACTAAAGTGATAAGAATTTGTTTCAAATCTTGTAATAACAGGACAACACAAATTTCTATCATTGGTAAAATCCTTTCTCATTAAATTCAAGACCCATGCACGATTATAGATGAACTTGGTCACTTTTTCTGCTTTCTACACAGTCTTATCAATATGCAGTATGAGGAGTTAAAAAAAAGAATTATACTTGCTTTGTAATGTTCTTCCCGCTTCTTTATAAGCGGAATCATTATCAGTAATGAACTGAACAATATTTTCTGGCCTTACTTCATTCACAATTTCATCGAATATATTAAATAAAATATTAGCATCCTTAAAAAGGCTAGATGCATTAATAGACTTTAAAAATATTGAGCCCTTTGTAGAATAAACTAAAAAATTAATAATAGGCTCATGTCTCCTATTTGTCCAACCTTTACAAATGATTGAACACTCATAAATAGCCCAAGTCATTCTTCTTTCTTTCAAATAACTTTTAAATTCATAAACAGAGCTACTCAAAAGTTTACCTCTATAGTCATCAATAAAAGGAGCTTTGTATCTCGGACTATAAGAGGTTATAGCATCCACAATAGGTTGATAATAATAAGATTGGAAGCATTGAATGCTACACCAAAATCATACTACCATCTAGTAATTTCCATATCTATATTGTGAGCATTTTCTTTTGATTGTGTAGCATTAAGAATTGAAGATTAACCTTCAGGAGTTGTTCGTGGTGTAAAAAAATTTGACATTTGCCTTCTTCTTTTCCTAACATCAGGTCCAGATGCAACCTTCACTTCTTATTAGATAGTAACATTACCACCTTCAACATTTTCACTATTGTCTTAAAGACTAACAAGCAAACTTTCACTGCCAATTTCATAATTCAATCTCTCCCTACTGTCTTTCTCATGTTGATACTTTTCAAGCAAAGTTTTCATTTGCCACTCCACATTATGACTCACTTTTTTAAATAGTTCCACATCTCCTTTAACCCCAGATAAATGTTTCTTTAATATGGTGATTCCTCTACTTTTCAAATGCTTATTATAAAACAAGCAAGTATTATTCTTCATATTGGGGACCAATGCAACTGAGCGCAAGCTAGATCATGGCATCTTCCCAAAGCGATTGAATGATTAGCAGTACTTGAAGTTCCTTCTATTTATCTATAAAAATAAATGAGCTCATATATTAAAATAAAGAACACATAATTTCATTATCTACTACTATCACAAAATACGTATTGTTTAACTCAAAAGTCCAAACTAACATAATTACACAATACACATATACATCTTATATAATATAACTCATTTTGTATGATTACATTATACGCAATTCAATTTCATCCAACACAATTCACCAATAAGTCAAAAATTAATAACATATATAATTTCACAATCCACATCTCCATCTTATATAATATAACTCATTTTGTATTATTACATCATACACAATCCAATTTCATCTAACACAATTAACCAATAAGTCAAAAGCCAACAATTTAAGTATTCAACATACGTAATTACACAATATGCATGTTCATCTTATATAATATAACTCATTTTGTATGATTACATCATATATGATTGAATTTCATCTAATAGAATTCACCAATAAGTCAAAAACTAACTATTCAATACATCTTATATAATAGAGCTCATTTTATATGATTACATCATTTAACCATAAACTAAAAACATATACTCACAACTATAACATATTTAACTTCAACCATAACTTACAACTATAAGTTTACAACTCACTTTATGTAATCTCATAATTCAACTATAAACTAATATATTTTGTTTACTTATGCAATTCAATTTATAATGCTTACAATTAGTTTGTTTTTAACTAATTTTAATCAATATAGTTACTAAAATCCTAATTCCCAACTTTAATTTAACAATATTTCATTTACCAATTTCAATCAACATTTTTAATTTCTTACCCAAATTTTCCATCTCGTTAATTTTCTTCATAAATTGAAAATGTCTAAATTATATCAAAATTTGAATCAACACACACAAACAATTCCAAATTCCAAATTCAAAGTTTCCAATCCATTAATTTTCTTTATAAATTAACAATGTCTAAACTATATTAAAATTGAACTAACTCACATTTCCAATTTCAAATTCAAAATTTCCAATCCATTAATTTTCTTCTAAAATTGATAATGCCTAAATTAAATTAAAATCTTCCAACTAACACAAACAATTCCAACTCAAACTTAAATTTCCTAACTCTTACAAGTAATTCTAAGAATTTCAAGAATTCCAACAATTCCAACAATTCAAAGTTCCCAACAATTCCAACAACTCCAATAATTCTAATTTTTTAACAATTACCGAAAATTCCAATTTCCAACATTCTAACAATTTCCAAGAATTCCAATTTTCAATAATTTTAAAATTTTCAACTATCACAAAACATACATACATAACAAAATATAATGCAATTGCTATTAAGATATTAGAGCAAAAAACACACCCAAAAAAACCAAAAATGAAATTAAATATAAGGTCAGGTCGTTTCAAGTTGATTTGGGTTAGATTTCGATCTAGAATATTGAAATTCCAAATTTGGCGATTCTAGTAAAGGTGGACGGTTGGAAGTGGCACCGAAAAGTAGTGGTGGTGTGGTTTAACAACTTGGATGGTGGGTGGTGGTGTTTGACCATGAGGAAAGTGGATGAGAGTGGTGCCGCGACGATAAGGAGAGTGGAAGGACAGTCGTCGGAGATAGAGAGGAGACTAGAGAGTTGTCAGCTAAGAGGGAGAGGCGAGTCATCGCCGTCAAATAGGAGAACGAGAGAGAGAGTGAGAGTTTGAGACAGTGAGAGAGAAATGATAAAGGGAGGCATAATAGAAGCAGTTGGGTGGTTGTTAACATTTTTTATTTTTGCTAAAAGGTCCCCCAATTTTTTAAAACTTATGGTACCAACTGGTATTCGGCCAATATTTTAAATATTGGTCAGTACCATGTGAAATCACCAATACCGACTGGTACCTAAGAGCATTGTTTCATACCATTTTTTGACCAGTACGGTACCTTCTAGCCGGTATGGTATGAAACCAAAAACATTGGTCATCAATGTCAATTATAATAAAAAAGATAAGAATGTTAAAATATGTAAGAGTAAATTTGTCAATTTTAATAAAAAGAAAGAAGTTAGTCTCTTTATATTCTCTTCCTTTACATTCTTTTTTTTTTGTACTTTCCGTCCTTTCTATAAAAGTCCTTAACAAATGTGATGCAGCAAGCTAATATACGTGGCACCACCAATATGGTATTCGATATGCTAAAAAATAATGTCAGCAATAAAAATGAAATTAATGGGAGTGATAACATTATTTATAATTTGTAAAATTACTCTACATTTTTTTATTTCTTCAAGTAATTTAAATTGATGCAATTATCAATTACTCTTTGTTGTATCAATAGCGATAGTTGTTAATCCAATATAAAGCTAAAAGTAAAATTTTTTGATATTTTAATCATAACTTTTTATGATAACATTTGGTTAAAATGATTCAAAAAGTTAAGACAAGTTAATAGAAATTTTTGTATTTTATAAGAGATACAACCATAACAACAACATCTCAGTAAAAGTCTCATTGATATGCGGGGTTTTTGAGAGGTTCAGAAATATACAACCTTATCCCTAACTAGCAGAGAGTTTGTTTCTTATAGATCCATATGAATATATATATATATAAAATAATTTAAAATAGAAATAAAAATAATAATAGACATAAAGATAATAATATAAATAAATAAATAAATAATTACGTGCAAATTAAAATATAAAATAAGTAATAAAATAAATAATGCAATAAATGCATAACAAGGTAAAGATTAAAAATAAAAGATAAAATAAGTAAATAAATACACAAACAAGAAAGAAGACAAGTAAATAAATAAAACAAACAAGCCATCGCAAGAAAATGTTTAAGCTAAGTAAGAAAATGCTTAGGCTAAATAACTAAGAGGAATGTATTATATATTAGTTCAAGGGTTATGTTTAACGATTTTGATAATAACTTTATAATATTTCAAAATTCAAATTGAATTTATTTCCTTATATAGGCAACGGTATAATTCTTAAAAGGAAATAAAATAATACGATAATTGCTTCTTTTCTTGTAGGAACCTTCTTTATGAACCAACCAAATTAGAAATGGTTCCATAACATCTAGAAGGAAAGCTTTCAGCAAAGATGATATCAAAGATTAAGCAATGGTTAGTTGAAGAAAATGTCTACCTAAGGAAGAGTCAATGCATTTGCGAATGACACGAGACTTGCAAATAACTTAGCAACATCAATATTCTTGAAAGTTATATCAAACTCTTTTGTGCTTTAGAAAGTGAAATCAGTCTATTGAGAGAGAATGTTAAATCATATATATATTTCTTATTGAGAGCTTGTAGAGGGTTGTTAAATACTACGAGTGTGGAAGGATGAAGAACTTCAAAAAGTATGTACTTGTGATTTTGGAGAGGTTCGTCAAATTTATTACTCGATTTTTATAGTAAAATACTCAAGTTGGATATTTGGGGACTGAACGTAGACTTAGGTTGTAAGCTGAACCAGTATAAATCGACCGTGTCACTCTCTCTCTTAACTTTAAATTTTCGCATTTTAGTGTTTGTATTTTTTAACTTAAAAGAGGCTCCTTCGATTTTATGATAGGCTCCTTCCTTTTTGAGCACTAGTAGACTCCTATCAATTAATAGGCTCCTTTCATTTTGAGCGCTAGCAGGCTCTTTTCAATTAACAAGATCCATTTGTTTACAACGTTAACAGGATATTTTCGAAAGTTGATAGAATCCTTCTATTTATAGATTTTTTCTGAAAGGATATTATTCTTTTTAAAGTACCTTGCAATTTTTTTTACACACAATTTACCCCCCTCTTACTTGTGTTTGCTTTATCATTATACATTGAATGTTTAGACTAAAATTAAGACACAAGACTAAAAAAAATGTTTAAAAGACTTACAAGAAAAAAAAGACCTCTTTATGTGAAATTATTTACTCATATCCTAGTACACAAAGTTTTATATTAAGGGTTACGAATTCGGTGAGTTCCAGTAGAACCATATAATTTTTTTTATCACTTCTCTTCGGCTTTTCTTAGGCCTTCACTTTTTTCTCTTACAATCCCTAAGCATAATTTTCTAGTATCTTCTCACTAAAGAGTTAGGATACGTATTGAGGTGATGGTTCACTTTTTTCTCTAACAATCCCTAAGTATAATTTTCTAGTATCTTCTCACTAAAGAGTTAGGATACGTATTGTGGTGATGGTTGGCTAGTGCTTATTAACTAATACCAAATTAGGATGTGTACCAATACGCTACATGAGATGAATGAGTTAGAGCCAGATGGACAATGTATCGTTTCGTTGGTTAAGGTGTATTAGTCGAGGCTAGATCTGGGTGCATACAAGTCGGTTGGGAAGAATTAGTCGGTGCCTGCTATAGACATGTACGTGAAATTGTATAGTTTACTTGCCACCATTTTATGTTGTATTTGTTATGATTGATCTGAAATGATGTACGACTTCTTTCCCTGACATATATTTTGGAGAGATTGGTCGTGTCATATAGGCACATATATAGATATTTGTTGAATATATAATGTAAAGACTGTAGCTTTGTATGAATTTTAGTTAGTTGGTATCTACTACCTGATTATGTGTAGTTTCCAAGAAATCAAGGTACACTGTGGCAACGTGGAGATTTTGGTGAATTTTAAGCATTATTTCGTAGAGTTGAGTCTAGGAAGGTTTCAAGATAGAGAGAGGAATATGTTTATTAAATTATTTACATTGAAATATGTGAGTTTAACGTATTCTAAGCCTTAATACAACGGTAAAACTTGAGTGGATAATCCTTGCTATTGGGTGAAGGTATGCAATAGCCCTATGCCCGCACGGATAACTCAACTGATTTTGGGAGGTTGTTAAGTGTAAGGTATGCAATAGCCCTAACCTGGTTGAGCTTGAGACGTGGCATAATTACTCTATATATGTTTATTTTCATTTATTTAACAACACATAATTAGGTGTGGAGTAATGAGATATAATGATACAAATATGTATAAAATGAGTCATTTTAGTGTTACAATTTTAACGACAAAATTATATGAAATAATTTTTTTGAAATTTTTTACTACACATCTATATGTATTTGTATAATTATCTAGTGACAAATTTATCTATATGCAATTGCACATTAGTTTTCAAATTTTATTTATTTTTTAGAATTTTAAAATTTTAAAATAGTTATTCTGAAATTTATACCAAAACTTCTTTTACCTAAAAAATATCGCGGAAGGACTTTATATAAAATTAATCATTTTATTAAGTTATATCATTAACTCAAAATTTTTGACACGTGAATAACCATCATAAGATGTGAATGAGAATTAGTAAACCACATGTGTAGTATGTAAGGTCCGCAATATTTACCCGACTCAGCTTTCCTATACTTTCTACTAATCTAATTAATATATTAGTTGTTCATAAAATATGATAAGGTAATATGTTATCAATTTTTAATAAATAAATTGACATTAAATATTAATTTTCTATACAAGTAACGATATGTAAATATGATAAGATAAGAAGTTTCGTAGTTATTTTTATTGATAAAAATTATCAAAATAATTATTAATTATTTATAAAATATAAATTATAGATAAATTAAGAAATTTATTGTTTTATTTATTAGTATTGTTACATAATAAATAAAAAATAATGAATTTACTATCATATGAAACTAATAAATTTATTAAAAATTTTAGTTTTAATAAAATAAAATAAAATAATGTTACATATATTGATATATATCATCCATATGGTTTATCAACTGTCGGTCACTCCTTTATGACATGAATGATTACATGTAGTATCATGTGTCCCAAAAAATTATCATGTCATTGAAAATTAATGGTAAAACTTTTTTTTGAAAATTAAATAAATTGTATTGAAAATAACTTCAAAGGACTTCCAATAATGCTTTATTTCTGGAGCGAAGGAATTCGCAGCTGCTATCTTTTGGATTCGTACTGGGTAAACTTCTGGATTGACTTAATAGCCTACAAATCACACCAACTAGGTACTCCTTACTAGGTAAGCCTTGTATTATAGGCTTAATCGAGAGAGTATAAGTAAGGGGATTCGAACACAGGACCTTTTGACCCCATGCTCCCCCCACTCTATCAACTCGACTACCCCCTAAGGGGCAGTTCCAATAATACACTAATGTGGAAACCATAATAACTCAAGTGAATATTGTTAGCGAAAAATCAATAATATAAAATTGGAACAACTTATCGGAATGCAAGGCGTCGTGAAAAATCATTGCCCTAAGTCGAAAATTCCACCTCTACAGTGCAATAGGACAATGGGATCCAACCCCAAAGTTAATGCCTTCTTCACTAGCTTCGATGCAATCCAAAGGGCGGAATAGGAACTATCTTCGAAAATTAATAAAAGGACACAAAAGCATATTAGAAAAGACAAGAAGATATGTGTATAAAAGGTGTTTTTTACATGAAAGATGTGTGACTTATATAGAAAAAAGTAGTAAAACCGTGAGTGTGCGAGAGAGCTTAAAAAGAACAAAGTGTGTGTCGTATATATATAGCACAAAGAGTTCATACGTTGGCAATGGCAATAAAGAGACATTAAGGAAAAATGGAATGTCAATAATAATGGTGGCAATCAATGTAAGAAACATATGAGCAAAAAAATTGATGGTGGACTTTATGAACGTTACCCAAGTTTTGGAGCAAACACCCAACAATCCTCTACTTGGTCCAAAACTTGAAACAAATTATAACAATTTCAGAGAAAGATAAGCGCACAATCAGGTGAACTAAGTCTTGAACCTGGTGTCTAAGAAAATCGGAGACAGAACCTGCTAGAGAATTAAACAGCCTCAAAATGCCCTGGTCTCATGATCGCTTTAGAGAGATAACCCAAATACTCTCATAGGAGGGTGGTTAGCCCCCCACAATCACATAAATGAGTCCATCAAGTGTTACTGCTCACACCACCCAAACTTAGGCTATGAACCTCGTTAAGGATTAAACAATCCAACCTCATCAAACACAGTAAAGTCATATTAGGGACGCAATTCAACAACTGAATATACCTCGGTATTATTCTACAATCAAAGTACAAGTAATTAGTCACCACATAACTTTGTTTGACCCATTGAACTTGGTTTTTCAAGTTAGGTGTCCATCATGAGGTTACTACACAATTGGGCTCAACCCCATCCCTTTAGCATACTCTGAAACTAGTTTTCTATTCAAAGATTTTGTAAATGGATCTGCTAAGTTTCTCTCTAACTTGACATAGTCCACAGAGATTACACAGTGTCTAATTAAAGTACAGACAATTTTATGTCTCAATCTAATATGTCTACTTTTGCCATTAATATGCCTTATTCTTGGCAACATGAATGGCATCTTACGAATCACAATGAAGGAACACAGAAGGAATTAGTTTTTCGCAAAGCGGGATATTTACTAAGAGATTACTTAGCCACTCAGCTTCCCGTCCTGCTAACTCCAAAGCCATAAACTCAGCCTCCATTGTCGATCTTGCAATACATGTTTGCTTAAATGATTTCCAAGATACTACAGCTCCTGCCAAGGTAAAAACATAACCACTGGTAGAGTGAATATCATTAATCTCTATAACCTAGTTAGCATCATAATACCACTCTAATACAGGAGGATGACCACCAAAAGATAATCCATAATGCATAGTACCTTTCAAATACCTTAATAAACGAATCAATGCATTTCAATGCTCTTGACAAAGATTATGAGTATACCTACAAAGTCTACTCATACAGTATGCAATATCAGGATGAGAATAGTTCATCAAGAACATCACACTACCAAGAATTTTAGCATACTCAGCTTGTTTTACATTGTCATCAATATTTTTATTTAAAGCAACACTAGCGTCATAAGGAGTCTTGACTGGATCAACATCATAGTAACCAAACTTCTTCAAAATTTTCTCAACATAATGAGTTTGATTCAACCTAAAACCAGAGTCAGTTCTATCAACTTTGATTCCCAAAATAATGTCCACAGGTCCAAGATCTTTAATATCAAAAGAAGACTTTAACAAACTCTTGGTAGTATAAATGAAAGATAAACTAGTACAAAAATAAGCATATTATCCATATAAAGAGTTATGATTACACAGCCATTGATATCAGATTTCACTTAAATGTAAGAATCAGCATCACAAAAGGTGAAACCATGTTTGAAAATCTCACTTTCAAATTTCTCAGGCCATTCTTTGGGAGTTTGTTTAAGTCCATACAAAGACTTAACCAACTTACACACCTTTTGCTCTTGACCAGGCACTCTAAACCCCTCGGGCTAGACCATATAGATCTCCTCATCTAGATCACCATTCAAGAAAGCTATTTTAACATCCATTTGGTGCACATAAAGTTTAGATATTGAGGCAATAGTAAATAACATCCTTATAGATGCAATTTTAGTAACAGGAGAGTAAGTGTCAAAAAAGTCCAATCATTCTTTTTGTTTAAAGCCTTTAATCATAAGTCTTGCCTTGAACCTCTCAATGGTTCCTTCAGGTCTCAATTTCTTTTTGAGAATCCACTTACACTCCAAAGGTTTACACCCTCTAGGTAGATCAACTAAAACCCAAGTTTTATTAAACATGATTGACTTTAGCTGACTATTTATAGCTTCCTTCCAAAATGTAGCATCCACATATCTCATTGCTTCCTCATAAGTTTTAGGATCTTCCTTAATAATATAAGTCAATACAAAAACGTCATCTATCTCCTCAGGTTTTGTCACCACAAAGGAAGTAATAAAGTCAGAACCAAAACTAGTGGGTACTCTAGCTCTTTTGCTCCTCCTTAGTTCAACAATTTCCTCTTCCTTTATGTCATCATTCGTAGAAGAACTAGGGACAAATTTTCTAGAGACTTACACACTCACTTTCATAAGAAATATATCCTAAAAAAAACTGCATCTCTTGACTCTATAGTAGGTCCATAAGTGTTAGATCCCTCTTCCTTGACTATAAATCTATAGGCAGCACTATTAGAAGCATATCCCACAAAAATTGAATCAATGGTATTAGGCCCAATTTTCTCCCTTTTATGTTCAGGTAGAGCAACCTTAGCAAGACACCCCCACACTTTCAAAAAACGCAAGTTAGGTGGATAACCTTTTCAAATTTCATAAGGGGTCTCATCTAATTTCTTATGAGGGACTTTGTTTAAAACATAACAAGCTGAAAGAATAGCTTGATGAAATTAACATTGCATTTATCATATCCTTAAGTGTTTGGTTTTTTCTCTCGGATATTCCATTTTGTTTAGGTGTATAAGGGGCTGAAAACTCATGAATAATCCTAAATTTTGCACAATAATCAGCAAAGAAACCAGCACTATACTCACCACCTCGATCAGACCTTAATCTCTTAATTTTCCTTTCTAATTAGTTTTCAACCTCAGCTTTGTATTTCATAAACATTTCCTCTGCATCACTTTTGTTTTTCAATAAGTAAATATTAGTAAATCTAAAACAATCATCCACAAAGGTAATATAATATCTCATACCTCATTTACTCATACAATTCTTAAAAACACACAAGTCTATTTACACCAAGTCCAACAATTGTGACTCTCTCTTGGTCACTGACTTAAAAGGTTTTTTATAGTGCTTAGCCTCAACACAAATTTGACATTTTTCCATTTCATTAGTGATCTTGTTAGGTAACAAGTTTAAGTTTTACATCCTCTTAATTGACCTCACATTCACATGCCCATGTCTAGAGTGTCGTAATTCTAAAGACTCAACAATATAAGCAGAAGAAGTAGATGCATTCATTTCAACGTCAAGTATAAATAAGCCTCTATTACAAAACCCTTTTCCAAAAAAGTTCCCATTCTTAATCAAAACTAGAGTATTAGAAGCAAAGGTCAGTTTAACACTGGCTTTGTTAAGCAATGCACCAGAAATCAAGTTTCAACGTACATCAGGAATAAATAAAACATTTTCTAATGTCAACATTTTTCCAGAAGTGAGTTTGAGAGTGACTTTGCCAACTCCTTGGACAGGAACTTTGATGGAGTTACCCATGTATACAAATTCACTATCAACAGCATCATTCAACTCCTTGATTAGGTCTTTATTTGTGCAGATGTGGCGTGTGGCTCCTGTGTCAACGATCCACTCGACCAAATTTCTAGTAAGGTTGACTTCAGACACCATAGCAGTAATGATCTCCTAATCATCATCAGCTTCAACTATATTAGCTTAAGGCTTACCAAAGTTCTTCTAGTTACCCCGTTCGTATCCCATCTGGTTTCCTTTCCTGAACTATTGCAGTTTCTGTCTTTGGCTTTTCTTCTCATAGTTGATTCTAGCTTGACAATTGGCAGCAGGATGGCCTGGCTTGTGGCAACACCAACAGTCACCATCAATCCTTTTACGCTTAAAATGACCCCGCTTGTTGTTGAAAGACTTTTTTTGTCCACCATTCTTCTTAAAGTTATTAGCATTTCAATGTTCTACCACATGAGCCTTAACAATAGGGATAAGGGTGAGTGTTTTGGTTATCTTGTGTATGGTTGGCATCCTCAATCTTTATATGTCCTATCAACTCCTAAAGCTTCGTGTCTTTCTTTTTATGCCTCAACTAGTTTTTATACTCATTCCATGAGGCAGGTAGTTTCTCAATAAGGGCATTAGCTTGAAACAACTCACAAATGTTCATACCTTTAGTAAGGATTTCAGCAACTGGGTTTTCATACTTATATAGTTGGTCCATAATTGGCTTATCATCAACAATGTTAAATTTTAACCACCTAGCAATTGCATATTTCTTAGTACCAGCATCATCTGTCCCGTATTTCACTTCTAAAGCATCCCAAATTTCCTTAGCAATTTTGTACTTGCATTTGATATCAAACGAAGAATTGGTCATATGATTGAGTAACACTCCCCTAATGGTACAGTTATCCTTAATAGTCTTAGGGCTAGTGTTGTCACTAGGAGTTTCTTGAAACAGTATATAATCGATTTCGGATTGTTAAAAGTAAGACAATTTTCTTATACCATCGTTTAAAATTTCTCCCATCTAGAGACTCTAATATAGTAAGGTCAGGTATAATTTTTGGGGCCATAGTGAAAGAGGCAGAACCTATGTGGGGAACAGTAAGTGCAAAACCTAAGTTTGTTTCATTTGCAAACGACATAATTCCAACTTATATCGAAATTAAATACAGAGCAGCAAACAATGCACAAATTTCCAACAACCAGTAGCAAACCCGTAAACAGTAACAATTAGAACAACACAATTTTCGATAGCAGTAGTAACGTAACAAATAGAATTTTGCCGACTTAGATTGTTAGCAAAAAATCAATAATATAAAATTGGAATAGCTTATCTGAATGCAAGGCATCGTGAAAAATCACTGCCTTAAGTCAGAAATTCCCCCTCTACGGTGCAACAGGACAATGGGATCTGACCTCAGGGTCAATGCCTTCTCCACCAGCTTTGGTGTACTCTAAAGGGCGGAGTAGGAACTGTCTCCGAAAATTAATAAAAGGACACAAAAGAAGAATAGAAAATACAAGAAGGTATATGCATAATAGGTGCATTTTATATGGAAGATGTGTGACTTATATAGGAAAAAATTAGTAGAATCGTGAGTGTGAAAGAGAGCTTGAAAAAGAACAAAGTGTATGTCGTATATATATAACACAAAGAGTTCACACGTTGATAATGGCAATAAAGAGACATTAAGGAAAAATGGAACGTTAACAATAATGGTGGCAACCAATGTAAGAAACATATGAGCAAAAAAATTGATGGTGAACGTTATGAATGTTACCCAAGTTTTGGAGCAAACGCCCAACAAATATTAGTTTGTCAATCTATATATTACAAAGGATAAGCCACTACCTTACTTATAACTTGCTCCTGATATCATCCTTAAGAATTATAGTTTGTCTCCCAAAGTTGGCTTATTCCTACTTCTCATCATTGAACGTCTGCTTTCATTAATGTGTTTCAAACTAATTTGGAATCTTAGCTATGGTAAAAAGGGGATTCCTCTCTAATCCAAGATCTCAATTCTAACACCATTTGATCACATGACTTTATTATATTTTTAAACACTCTAGCATTTTACTCCTTCCAAATGGCATATATAGAACATCTTATAGCAATAATAAGACTTGTTTTGGATTCAGTATAGATTCAGTACAGACTAAGGAACCTAGTTTGTTGAAAATATCCTTATAATCATGGTTAACGCTCATTTGATACCAGTCCCCTAGATGGCCTTAATTACATTGAAAGAGTAATGAGAGGAGAAAAATAGGTGACTAAAGCTTTCAACGACTTACTTGCAGATAACACACCTATTAGGAATGTGAAGAAAGTGCAACGTATCGATAGTTGATATCCTTTATTTGAGTACAATCCAAAGGAAAGAGCAAACCTTTTGAAGTAGTTTCTTATCCCATATTATATCGTACTGAGGATGTTTGATTGGCCTAGGGGCAAGTATCTCTTTGCAAGTTTGAAGTGTGAATATCCCTAAAATGTGCTTGTTCCAAACATATTTATTCACTCTACCCAAATCAGGAGGGGGCCGTGAAATTGAGTCTCGAAAGTTCCTCAAGAAATTAGTTTGCCACTTACCATTCATAATTATAAAGTTAACCTTGGTAGAGGTAGGATAGAAGTGCATAATTGAATGCATTTACTATTAATTTGATATAAAGGCTCCAATTATCAAATCATAGAGAAGCAAGAATAGTCATTCCCTACTTTGTAAAGTATACTAGAGTCAATGGTTCCTCTCACCTTCAATTGTTGGTTTATAAACTAGGAAGTGTTGCAAGTACTCTTAGCCTCCCAAAAGCTCTTAACTTTTTTAAAATAAGAGTGAATCTAACTTAGCAACAAGGCTTTGGAATTGGATAGGATCCTCTAAAATGTCTTCATTATAAGCATTTTATTTGTATTTCTTAGTGATTGTATCCTTAACCCTACAGTTACTTTGGGCATCTATACCTCAGTTCAATTTACGTTGTAGAAGCTATTGGAATCTCTAGTGCCTTCCTATATTTTTTTTAACAATCTGTTAATCTCCTTAATTATTCCTTTTGAAAGAAATTTTGGACCCTAAAATTTTTCTTAGAAAATTTCTGAGTAGTATATAAGAAGTGTGGATAGATTCATGTTTTGCTTTGGTGTTTTTGGTAGTGAAAGACTATGAAATGAGAAAAATTAAGGTGAAAGTGATGAAGAACACACACACACACACACACACACATATATGTTATGTTATTGGTGTTCATGATTAATCATGGATTGTAATATCTTTATAGATGATATTGAGTTTAGGATGAGGAGTAAATGAAGTAGAAAAGATGATTTTGGTATAAGTTTTGTTAAGGAAAGATTTGGAAATAAAAACCGGTAGTTGATCTGGAAAGTTGTAGTTTATTTTTCTAGCTTTCCAACGCTATATAGTATGTAATTTTTGGACCTCTGGATTGAAAGTTATGGTCTTTAGAAAGGGAAATGCTTAGGAGTATAAAAATGTATCGTATGTAAAGACGAATCATCTATGATGACGTCATTTCGTCTGTAAGGATGCATCGTTTGTGAAGATGCATCTTCTGTAAAAATGTATCGTCTTTGATGACGTCACTTTGTCTATGATGACGTCATAGGGTCTTAAGCGTTGCATCGTCTTAAGTTGACTTTGCTTCGTCTTAAGTTGACTCGGGCTTCGTCTATGTTTTGTTTCGTCTGTTCCTTGCTTCGTCTGCCCTCTTCGTTTCATCTGCTTTTTCACTTCGTCTGCTTTTTCACTTTGTCTGTGATGACTTCACTTCGTCTGTGATGACGTCATAGGGTCTTAAGCGTTGTATCATCTTAAGTTGATTTTGCTTCGTCTTAAGTTGACTCGGGCTTCGTCTATGTTTTTTTTCGTCTGTTCCTTGCTTCGTCTACCCTCTTCGTTTCGTCTGTTTTTTCACTTTGTTTGTCTTTTGTTTCGTCTACTTTTTCACTTCGTCTGTGATGACGTCATAGGTTGCATCATCTTATGTTGACTTTGCTTCGTCTTAAGTTGACTCAGGTTTCGTCTGTCTTTTGCTTTGTCTGTATTTTGTTTCGTCTTAAGACTTTTGTTTCGTCTTCTTATGGAATTCGTCTGCTTCGCTTCATCTGCCTTTTGCTTCATCTACTTCTTACTTCGTCTGTCCTTTGTTTCATCTGCTTTGCTTTGTTTGTATTGCTTCACCTGCATTGCTTCGTCTACCCTTTTGTTTCGTCTGCTTTTGATTGGTTTTGTTTGATCCTATCGTCTGGTCCATTTTTGACCTTTCAGACTATTGAATTTGTCTTCAAGTCTTCATGAAAGTTGTAGATCTTGAAGCCCTCTTTCAGATAGTCTAAAGAACAATTTGATTCGACATCTGTAAAAAGAGTTATGCCATTTGCCCCGAGTTAAGTTCAATATGTTTGAGGATAAAACCTTTGTTTGATTCTTTCAGTCTTAACTTTGTTATCCGACCTCCA
>JAOQMS010000004.1:4697341-4714643 GCA_027563885.1 Erythroxylum longipes | reverse complement strand
ACAAGATAAATAATGCCTTTAAATAATTTGTCACTAAAATACAACCAAAGCGATTGGCTGTAGGGCATAAACCAACAATTTATACACTAAAAGTTGTAGTAATTCATATAATTTTTTCTTCATTAGCGGCATCATGTTTTCACGACCACCTCTAGACACTAATCACACATGTCCCATCACCAGTGAAGAACAATCCGTTAGGACCGCTCTGCATTGCTCAAACCTCTTTCCTTGCAAAGACCTTTCCCTTCACTCTGAATGAAGGTAACTCGTACAATCAAACAGTCCTATCCTTGTAAGAACGGAACAAGAAATTATATTTTTAGTAAAAGCAAACATTGTCACTAAAAGCAATAACATTAGTCATTACTATTAATATTGTCCAATTTTTAAAGTCGTCACAAATAACTCTATGACAACTACCGCCATCACTAATAAAATAGTGACTAATTTAAAAAATTGCACAATTATGCAACACTTTTATGAAAGTACTAACATCAAAAACTATAAAATGTGTGACAAAACTATATTGTAACAATAACTTTACATATTTGTGACAAGTTCGTCATTACAAACAATATAAAGTGTTGACGAATAAAGTTGTAACCGTACTTTGTTTTATTGTGATAACATTATCACCACAAAAATAATTAAAAATAGTAGCAAAATATTTGTCACTTTGCTTTTTTTATCGGTGTCTATTACTTCATGGTCACTAATATATTTAAGGAAAAAATGTCGACGTCATTTTGTCACAAAAATGAAAATTTGTTCTTACAAAAAATATTGTCACTAATGTGTTTACTATCGTCACTGTTAGATATATGGTATATATCTTCTTATTTTGTTTTGACATATTTATTATTAATTGGACTTATAAGATATTAATTGGATGATGATAGTTAATCAAGTATCTTTGTTTGAATGGGATTCAAAAAGCTATTTTTGATAATGTTTTAGATGATATAAAATCTTATCTTGAATAGATGTGTATCTTGAGATTGTGCATACGTGAAGACTCTTTAGTGAAGTGAAAAAAAAAGATGTAGGATTGATTTTGAGTTAATTACGTAACACACATTGGTGATAGTTGTGTAGTGTGTAAAATTGGAAGAGGGTGTACGTGTGTGTCTACACCTGCATTTTTAACTTTTGGGTGTTAGTGTGGGACTCCAGCATTTTTTCCTATCTTTGGTTGGCTGCACCACTGTTGGAATTTTTCTTGGGAATTAAGTGATCTCTGCAAAGTACAAAAAAAACAGTTTTTGTTTTGAGAACCTACGGTTGGGTCTTGTGAGTAGCATGAGTGCTTTGATTGTGTGGGTGTGCAGTATGAGTCCCTTGATTATGTGGGTGTGTGGATTGGTTTTTGAAAAACACTGCTGAAGGGTGTTGACATTGGTGTAACCCAGCTCTTTCATTGGAAGGGTTATTTTTACTTTGTGAAGGCTTTGGCTGAATGTTAAATAAATGGATTGTGTGTCAATGGTGTAGTGTGCGCCAACTGTTTTATTGAAATACACAGTTGAAGACGCCTCTTTCTTTATACGTTGGTTCTTTGACTAGAAGTTTGGGTGTGACCACGTGAAGATCAAATTATGTGAACAGCTGAAGTGTATGGTGTGCGTGGTTTTGTGGGGTGTTGCTTAAGCTGCACATTCAGCTTTGTGGAGTGGCTCTTGGGTGGATTGCTTTCCATAGTTTGTTGGGACAACTTTCAGATTTATTTGAGTGGAGCTGGAAATTTCGAGAAGTTGTTCTTCTCTTTTATCTCAAGTGTATTATTGTTATGTTCTTAGTTGATTGATTACTTGAGTTATTTGTTTAATTGTCTTCTATTAAAAGTTGTTTAGAAAAATCCTCTATCGAGGTTAACACGAGTTGGTCGTGTTACTGGGTGTGAAAAGTCTTTAACAGGAAGTGAGGTTGAGAGATAGTGTCAAGGGTTGACTAGTGTCAGCTCAGTAAAGCCTTGGATAAATCTATTGTACTTCGGTAAAAGAATTAATCTGGGTGAGGGCCCCACAGACGTAAGCAAGGAGTGTCGAACTACTTTATCAAATTTCTGGTGTCATTTTTTATTTCGTTTTTGATTGATTTTGTTTTTATTTGGGCCAGAGATGACCATGTAAAATTGGAAAGTTTGCGAAACACCTACCATATGGTTTTTCAATTGGTATCAAAGTGGGTTACCGTTTCAAAACTTAGTAGCAAGTTGGTGAAGATCTTAGTTTCGCGAACATGGCTATAAGAGAAGGAGCATCAATTATCAGGCCACCGCTGTTGGACAGGTCCAATTATCCTGCATGCAAATCACGAATGAGGGTCTTTATTTAGGCACAGGGAACAAGAGCATGGAACTTGGTGTTATATGGCTGGACACATCTGATGATTACTGACAATAAGGGAGAGATAGTTCTAAAAGATCCATCTGAATTGACAAGAGCCAAAGAAGAGAGGAAACTTGGAAACTCACAAGCAATGCATGCAATTTTCAGTGCTGTTAATGAAGGACGCTTCTCAATGACATCGGCCTGTGAATCAGCCAAAGAAGCATGGGATGCTTTGCAGACTATTCATGAAGGATCCAAATTAGTGATAGCGTCAAAATTACAGATGTTAGATTTGAGGTTTGAAGAACTGAAGATGAATGAGAATGAGACAATTGGAGACTTTCATGAAAGATTGCAAGCTATAACAAATCAGGCACATCAACTCGGAAAGAAATATTCCGATCTGAAACTTATCAGGAGGATGCTGAGATAACTGCCTCTAATATTTATTCCGAAAATTGTAGCAATAGAGGAGGCCCACGACATCAACAATCTGTCATTGGAGAAGGTAATTAAAATTCTTACAAATTTCGAAATGAATCTTTTAAGGGATAAGCAAGAAAGAAGCAAAGGACTGGCATTATAGTTTGAAACTGGAAAAGGCATGAATGATATAAAAGGTGAATCTGATGAGAATTAAGATATGAAGTTATTAACACGAAAGTTCAGTAAGTGACTGAAAAGAATGAAAAAGGTTAGACCTGAGTTTAGGCAAAACGGCGGGAGCTCATTGAACAACAACTTTAAACAACAAACCAAAACTCAAAAGGGAGAAAGAAAGGTGAAGAAAATTCAATACCATGAGTGTCAAGGCTTCGGACATGTTCAAGCAGAGTGTGCTAACATCTTGAAGTAGAGAAAAGGAAAATCCTATATGAGCACTTGGAGTGAGAACAAATCCGAGAGTGGATATGGTATTGAAGAAGAAATCACTAATAGTGCTGCGTTAGTTGCTTTGTATAGCAAAAGTCTAGTTACTTGATTAACAGTAACTGAGAAGGAAGTAACTGAAGACATAAAAGTGGGGAAAACGAAAAATTTCTAGAACAACGCAAACAACTCAACTCAAGACCCAATATCAGATAATGACAGTGATGAAAGTAGCCTAGATGATAGAAAGGTGAATATTTACGAGGCTTATAAAGCTATGTATGAAAAATAGGTGAATACATGTAGAAAGAATAAAAGATTGAAGGAAGAAAATCTCTCCATGAAGAACACTATCCAAGGTTTAGAAAATAAATTGATGTTGGCAATAAATGAGATTGGTGAAGCTAGAGTGAGATTAGTAAGTACCGAAAAGGGTTTGAGAATGTTAAATGGTGGCACAGAAAAACTAGAAAAGTTAACGGAAATCTGTAAAGTGAAAGGGTATCTTCAAGGCATTGGTTGTAAGGGAGAATGCTCTAAGGTGAATGAGGAGAAAAATGATATGTCTAGATATGTCCGAGAAGAAGAAACATCAAGAAAGATTCGAAGATTCATACCCACGTGTCATTTTTGTGGAGTTATCGGGCACATAAGGCCGAGATGCTACAAATTATGTTTCAAAGGGGTCAGAACCGAAAATCTAGACACTCTCCATTAAATTTCCAGCAGTAACCCATGTTATCGAAGCACTCTTGGGTTAGAAAGAGTGAAGTACAAGTACAAAGATGTAGTAAAGGAAAAATAATAAAGTATCCATATTTACAGTTAGTTACTGCTTTTGAAGCAACTCTTCAGACTGAGGATAAGTCAGTTACTTCAGATGAAGAAATCAATCAGACAGTTGATAACCGAGATAATGTGACGAGGAATAGGCTTAGGTTTGAATTTCATCGAGGGGCATAGGAACTGTGTGCTTTACATTTTTGAAGTATAGTTTGATGTTATTTATTAAAACAAAAACAAAAAAACAATAAAAAGGTGGTTTGAAGGAGTTATCGTTTAGACTTTTTGAGTTTTATTTATGGGTTTTCTAAGGTTCAGTTGATTGATGTGTACATAAGGCTATGCTTGATGATAGGGTTTATGAATTTGATCAGTCTTGTGAAGATGGAATTGAAGTGAGCAATGATATGTTGGCATACGTATTAATTGGTAGTAAATTGTCATCTTGATTTTCTGCTATTGCACTATGTGCTTATGATTCTTCCGTTGCACCTACTACTGATTTTTATGCCTCTTTATTTGTTGAGATTGATCGCATTGAAGGCATTCTTGGTTTTGGTATTGTTTTTTTCCAAGGGGGAGACATCAGATTGTTTTAGTAACTGTTTAATTCAGGGGGAGATTTTAAGGTATCTTCGTGACTATTAGTCTTGCTTTTTTGCATCTTTTGTCTCAAGAGGGAGAAGTTTAGATGATTGGATTATTGTTTCTATGGATGTTCTTTGGAAGTTGATGTTGGATTGATAGGGAGTTCATACGAATTTTGAATTTAATACTTATATGTCCAATTATGTTATTCAGGGGGAGTTTCTTATTTGTGACAAATAATGCCAAAAAGGGGGAGATTGTTAGATATATGGTATATATCTTCTTATTTTGTTTTGGCATATTTATTATGAATTGGACCTATAAGATATTAATTGGATGATGATAGCTAATCAAGTATCTTTGTTTGACGTGGATTCAAAAAGCTATTTTGGATAATGTTTTAGATGATATAGAATCCTATCTTGAATAGATGTGTATCTTGAGATTGTGCATGTGTGAAGACTCTTTGGTGAAGTGAAAAAAAAAGATGTAGGATTGATTTTGAGTGAATTGCGTAACACACATTGGTGGTAGTTGTTCAGTGTGTGAAATTGGAAGAGGGTGTACGTGTGTGTCTCCACCTGCGTTTTTAACTTTTAGGTGTTAGTGTGGGACTCCAACATTTTTTCCTATATTTGGTTGGCTGCACCACTGCTTGAATTTTTCTTGGGAATTAAGTGATCTCTGCAAAATACAAAACGTGCAGTTTTTGTTTTGAGAACCTATGGCTGGGTCTTGTGAGTAGCGTGAGTGCTTTGATTGTGTGGGTATGTGGATTGGTTTTTGAAAAACACTGCTAAAGGGTGTTAACATTGGTGTAACCCAGCTCTTTCATTGGAAGGGTTATTTTTACTTTGTGAAGGCTTTGGCTAAATGTTAAACAAATGGATTGTGCGTCAACTGTTTTATTGAAATGCACAGTTGAAGACATGTCTCTTTCTTTATACGTTGGTTCTTTGACTAGAAGTTTTGGTGTGACCATGTGAAGATCAAATTAGGTGAACAATTGAAGTGTATGGTGTGCGTGGTTTTGTCGGGTGTGGCTTAAGCTGCATGTTCAGCTTTGTGGAGTGGCTCTTGGGTGGACTGCTTTCCATAGTTTGCTACGACAACTTTTAGATTTATTTCAGTAGAGCTAGACATTTCGGTAAGTTGTTCTTCTCTTTATCTCAAGTGTATTATTGTTCTGTTCTTAGTTGATTGATCACTTGAATTATTTGTTTAATTGTCTTCTATTAAAAGTTGTTTAGAAAAATACTCTATCGAGTTTAACACAAGTTGGTCATGTTATTGAGTGTGAAAAGTCTTTCACAGGAAGTGAGGAGAGATAATGTCAAGGGTTGAGTGGTGTCGGCTCAGCAAAGCCTTGGGTAAATCTATTGTACTTCAGTGAAATAATTAATTTAGGTGAGGGCTCCGCAGATGTAGGCAAGGAGTGCCGAACTGCATTACCAAATTTTTGGTGTCATTTTTTATTTTGCTTTCGATTGATTTTGTTCTTATTTGAGCCAGAGACGACCATGTCCTAGTAGCCTATAGTGCAGCAACCTCAGATTTTATGGTGGCATGCCATTGGGGAATTTAGACTACCGAAGATAAATTCGTAGGTTCTTGAAGAAGTGTAAGTTGGGCAAAATATGTTTTGTGAGGTTGAGAAAGTTGAGCATAAGATAAGAACTAAGAGAGTGGGTGAGTCGTACCTAAATGGGTGACCAAGTTTGTGGATGATGTCGGGGTGGTCCGTTAAGGGAGGCTAGTCTCTAGTTGAAAGTCCTACACATAGTCAAGTGGCCGGGTAGAGCGAACACCGCTGCGTAGAGCTGGAGTGGGATGTGTGGGTGACGGAGGTGGTGAAGGTACGAGGGGCGGTGGAAGAGGGGAGGGGGAGGGGGTTTATAAAAAATAGCTGAACTTGAGGGAGAAGGCAGATCGGTGAGGTCCGTAGTGGGTGTGTTGAGCAAATTATGGTTAGGAGTCGGCAGGTGGTAGTGGCCCATCAAAAGAGGAAGACAAATGGGTCTCAGAGAGGTAGTCCATGTTGAAGTGCAAAACTGGGTTAAGGTGAGGGGAAGGAAGATCGGGTAAATCTTGATTATGTGGTGACGTAGCGGATTATTGAGAAAGTAGGAAAGGAAATACATTTTCAAAGAAACTCACATCATGAGAAATAATCACCTTTTGTTGACTGAGATCAAAAACATGATATTCTTTCTGACCATAAGGATGTCCCAAAAAAATACACCGATATGCTCGTGGATTAAATTTCGAACGATTCTGTGCATGGGTAGAAGTAAAACATAAGCAACCAAAAAAACACGCATATGTGAATAGCTGGGAGTTTTGTGAAACAACTTTTCATAGGGGGTTTTGCCATCAAAAAGAGGGGTAGGTGTTCTATTTATGAGGCATGCGGATGTGAGAATGGCATTCCCCCAAAAACAATGTAGGAGCCAGACCTGAATAACCAAGGCACATGCCATATTTAACAAGTGTCTATGTTTTCTCTCAACAACCCCATTTTGTTGTGGTGTATTGATACAACTGGTTTGATGCATTATACCTTTATCTACTTAGGAACTTCCAAGTTTGAATTTAGGACCATTGTCTCTACGTATGATTTTAATTTTGAAATCAAATTGAGTGACAATCATAGTAATGAAATTAACTAGAAGATTCTTAGCTTCAGAGTTGTGTTTTATAAGGTAAATCCATATGCATCTCGTGTAATCATCAACAATGGTAAGAAAATATTGTGCACCCGAAATGGGAGCAACTTTATAACCGCCTTATATGTCAATATGAATTAAATCAAAACTAGAATGGGTAGTAATTGAACTTGAAGTAAAAGGAAGTTTTGTTTGTTTAGCCAAATGACAAATTACACACTTGTCAGTATCACGAGATGCATATTTAAAATTGGAAAAAGAGAATAATGGAAGAACTCTGGTAAATGGATGTCCAAGACGTTGGTGCCAAAGGGTTGGATTAGACTTTTGTGCTTGATTGTACGTTCCTTTCTTATGTTGATCGAGCTAGTAAAGGCCCTCCTATTCAATTCCTGTCCCGATCATCATCCCCGAGTGTAGGTCCTGTATGATACATAATTGGTTTAGAAAGATGGCTATACAAGATCAATTGGCTAACTTGCTAACATGATTAGCAGAGGAGGGCTTATTTTGTAGCATACTTAATATTTATTTGCACTCTTCAGTGGTAAATGGGAATTTCATTTCCTTCCTTTCAGTCATACATGTTGCTGCCTAGTTCCTTTTAGAATTCATCACACTAAAATCGGTTTCAGCCGCTGCCTTCTTCATGTGGCAATACTCAGCTGTGAGACCTTTCCATCTGCAAAATGCACATTTTAGGTGTGCATGACAATTCTTGCCAGTGTGGTTTGTTTTATTGCACTTGGTGCGCTTCAACTCACTCTTTTCTCCTTCAGATTCACGGCTAGAATTCTTCACAGCAAACACTGCTGCATTCGGTTGTGCCTGAGCTTTACCTGCTGTCACTTCTGATTGTTTCTCATGCCGCAAAACCAAGGAGTACGCCTTGTTCACTATGGGTAAGGGATCTTGCAGCAAAGTATTGCTACAAACACTTGCATATGATTCATTGAGACCCATGAGGAACTTTATGGTCTTTTGTGTGTCCAAATATGCATTCACTTCCTTGACCGATCCACAAGTGCAAATCGAGAAGGTGCATAAAACATCACGTTCATCGCATAGTCCCTTCAATTTCGTGAAGTAGGATCCCACGAACATACTTCTTTGCTCACAATCATGAATCTTGTTCTCGATATTGAACAGTTGAACCATGTTCACATATAAGAATCACTCCTGCAACTCCAGCCACATCTGCCTAGTATTCTTGTACTTAATCTCGCTACTAGCAATGTCTTTTGACATCGCTAGTAGCCAAGTTTGGACCAAATTATTGCAACGATTCCACTACTGTCATTCATTTGGATCCTTTCCACTCGGCTCCTTGATCAATCTGTCTGCGAATCTGATTTTATTCTTGATTGTTAAGGCCATAGTCATGGATTGTTTCCATATGCTATAATTATCTTTGACCGAGGGCTACGACATAAGAATAGCACCGGGTCGGTCTGAATGATGAAGGTATAGTTGGTGATTAGGATTATCCAACTTGGTTTCTGAAGCTGTGCCCGATGGTTTGTTCTCTGCCATAGAGGTCAGCTAGGGTTTTGTTTATTTCCCAGATCAATTCTCTGATACCATGAAAGAAAATAATGTGTAATTGAATTGTTGTATATTATTGAAGAGGCAGAGCCACTAACTTATAGTTACAAAAGCATCCTAATATGGTTCCTAAAATCAAGCTAAGTCATTCACAAATAGAGAAAGAAGTTATTTACAATATTGACAGAATCAACATTCCATTCTAAGCTCGATCTTCCTCAATATATTAACTGGACGTTTGTGCTCGTGAAGCGGACACTTAACATGACCAACCAAGCCTTCCCTCTCATAAGCAACAATCATTGTCTGATATAAAAACTTCATCAATCGTAACCCTTGAACTTCTCAACTTTTGAAATAACATTGCTTAAACGAGGGTAATAACGCATGGAATGATTGTCTTTCTGAGTATCCACCAGACCATTTTACTAACCCATTCATGGACAAGTATAGGTGGATCAACAATGAAGAACCTAGCACCTTTGTAGTTTTAAAGCTATCCTTGAGCACTGTCTGGAAAGAAACACAAGAAGGACATCGCTCATGAAACAAAACAGTGTTGATGAATTAATGAATTAATTTTAATTATGCTATAGTAACATATGCATGTTACTATAGCATAACTTTCACTTCTCTTGCGTGAATACGAAGAAAAGAAGGTGATGAACATGTTTATGTTTCAACACAAATAACAGCAATATTTGTCCAGTAATGGGTTAGAAAACACAAGTAAGTAGATGCGAAAACAAACCTGGATAGCAGAAGATGCAGAGACTGAGAAGGTGATGAAGATGATAGATTTTTCGTTGATTTCTATGTGTAGAGACCTTTTAACGCAAGAGACAGAAATAACTTAAGTAACAAAAACAAATAGGAAATAGGTATAATCAGAGAAATAATAAAAGAGCTTGAAGATGCAGAAGATTATACAGCCGGTGTAATATCTCGTTTTTCCATACTAAAGGTTAGGACATAGGGTCCTAGACCATGATATAAGAGAAATAGCATTGAGAAATTAAGAGGTGCATTGCATTCATATGCATATTATTCACACACACACATGAATTTTGATTTTTGTACATGTTACAAAGATTATTTATGCACTCAATTGACATATTTTAGAGTATAAAAAAGATTTAAAATGATCATGATGCAAATTGTGAATTATTATGTCTTGAATTTTGATCTAATGGTTTTAGTTATTAATTTGGAATTTATTTGTTACAATTGGGAGATTTATAAATTTATGTGTATTTTTGGACTAGAAAAATGCCAAGTGGCAAGATAATTGACAAATAGTAATAGAAATAAGTGACAAATGGTAGTATAAATAAATGACACGTGGCATTCGGATTTATTGACAAGTGTAGAAATTGGGTGACAATTGGTTTAGAGGTTGAGTGACAAATTTACTGATTATTAAATGACATTGGGTACCATAATTAGAAGACATTGGCATGGTTATTTACGTGGTAAGTGTCATGACATGTGTGATGACACCCATCAAGCTCATAAATGTAGCACCCCACTCCCATAGAGCATATTCCCGAACACACAGACAGTATTCGAGAATACACTTTACAAGGGTGGTGTGCTAGGACGGTCAGTCAAACTCAATACAAAATTGTCAAACATCACATGCATGTTACAGAAAACCAATAATCCATTTCGGCCCATTTATTCATAACATTTACAGTTACAAGCGTTACAAATAATAAACATATCATTATAATTTCAATAATCATTTTGGGCCCATTACAAATACAAAACACTTTTAGTCATAATGTCATTTCATTACATAATCATTCACATACACATTGTATGGTACTTGTGAATACACACTTTAATACAAAATAATGGAAACTATATGTAGACGCGAATTGATCTCAACCTCTATCTTTTATCTGAATGTAGTGGTTAGACTCCAATCTGTCTAACTAGAGATCTCTGAACTTGAAAAGTCAACGTAACAATTTTGGTTGGTTTTGCGAGCTTAGTGAGTTAACCATCCTCGATGGTTCACTCATATCATATAACACATCAATTCATATAATCACATATTTCACATCATTTCATTTATCATCATGTAATATCACAAAACTCTTTGTTCACAATTTTCACATTTCTCATTCAACACAATTCAACAATACATTTCAATCATTCAAAACATACATATTAAATGTACATGTAATGCTCATAAGACTCACATTCAATTATTACATTGTTGTGACTAAGTGCTTGTATCTGTCCCGTATCTATTGTGGATACCGAGCTCATTAATAACTTTCCTGTATTTGTTGGAGATATCGGGCTCATTATACATAGTGAGCCAGAGGCTCTTATCACTTTCTAAGCTTTAAGCTCTTTTTCGATGGCTACTTCGATCACAACTACCTTTATGTTATCATGCATTTATGTAGTGAAATGCATCACTTGTAGTCGATCAATGTCTAGTGCTCAATTATTCACATTTGTACTCATGTTCACATTTTTCATCGGACCTTAGTTCGGCATTCAACAATTAAATTGAGTATCACTTATTCAGTCAAATTCATATACAATGATCACTTCTAACATGTTTTCATGCATCAAACGCCTCAGACATTTATTATCCAGAATCTACATATTCACATTACATAATAATTCAATACAAAATGTAAGCAAACAATAATTCAATGTGAGACTATCTTAGGTTACTCACAGTACACTCTAGATTAGCTTTGCTTCCATGATTCAAAAACGTTTGGATGCGAACGTTCTATCCTGTATATCAACATCATGCAATATACATATTGCACACACATTATTAATTGCATAATCACATAAACATTCAATTATACACATATGCATATGTGTAATGTATAATGCGTGCTCAAATTGACTATCTTGGGTATGTTTCCTTAATTACGTCTCTTGATCATTCAAACCTTATAATTTTTATGTGTCTAGCTTATTCTTAGGTTTACACCTCAAGAAAACTTGGTTATTCTAATATCATAAATCAATCACTTGACATTTCTTTTCTGGCATTATATGCTCTCATAATATCCAATTCTCATTCACCTTTACTTAATACATATTACTCAACTCCTTTAAATCACAACTATAATCATATGAACATATTCATTCCCATTATACTTATGATTTTGGTACTTTGATATCAACAATTCATTCATTGAGTTATAACCTCAATTATCACCTTACATATATCACACATTTAATCACTTAATCCAAGCATCATTCTAGGTTCAATTCAAGCTTCATTCAAGCCTAATTAAGTCCAAATGCATTATAGTTAAGTACCTTATCCATAATTGGTTCAACCTTTTCACAAATCAAAACATTACCATGAAAAATCACTGCCCACGATCGTGGTGGTCCTTGCCATGATCGTGACAGAAACTAATCTCCCATTTTTCTTGCAATTTTCCAGCTTTTCTCAGGACAGATTTTTAGGTCAGTTTTGTGTGACCATTATGACCTAGACAATAAGGTATTTAGGCAATACCTTCATCTAAAAAAATGTTCCTATATGTAGTAAGTTTCTAATGACCTATAATTTATGCAGTTTGGTTCATTATTCTGTGAGTTATACCTAAAATACTAAAGACTATTCTCAAATGGCGACAGCACCCTGTATTCAACTTCAAGCCAAATTTCAAAACCTTTAGGGATATAATTCAAATTCAATTCCTTCATGAAAATTGTTTCCATGTGTTTCTAGTTTAATCTTAATTAAAAACCATCCCATTTGGATATCTACAGATTAAGATATGGCCAAAATATAGATATCTATTCAGCGAAAACACTCCATTTAACATATTCCAGCACACTTCATCATCATTTTCTTCCTAGTTCATCTCTTTTACTTAGTTTATCATTTCTAGCTTATGTCCTCATTATTTCCTCTTCATTACTACTTCCAAGTAAACTCAATATCATTCACAAACCAATCAAAATCTATGAGTGATCATAAACACTAAAAACAGAACACATATATATACACATTCATCACCAACTTTCTGAACATGTTCAACTTCATTAACACCTTCATTTTATCCCTAACTTATCATTTTAATGATCTTTCAGTTATAAAATCATCTATAAATCAACTTATGAATAAATAATCATCACCTACGTAAAAGCAAGACATGAACATACCCAGGTTTTCTCATTCATGTTCAGCATATACATATTACCATTTCATGATCATTTGACCTTTAACTATCATCAAACATGTTTCATGTAACAAATCATGAAGAGTAATGCTTTAGACTTACTTTTTTACTCCAATATCTTCAAATAACACTCTTAACCCTAGCTTCTCCGGTATCATTCGATCATCAACATTCAAAGGTGGTAAGGTTAGGTCTTTAGTAAGAAATGAAGAAGACAAGAACAAAATAGTATCAAATGAAAGGTGAAAGTAAGCTTCAACGTGGATGGGGTGAGAAGTGAGTATCGGGGATGAAGACAAATAAAGAAGATGAAGAACAAAATGAAGAGAGCATTTAACAATTAAAAGATAAAGAAAAGAAAATGGTCTTTCACTTTGAACATTTTCATGGCTTAGTAAAAATAACGTGGTGGGCATGACACGTTCCACTTAAAGATTAAAGGTTAAATTGGATATTTACTAAAGCTACTATATGATTTTTAATGATCAGTCGAATCGTCCCTCAATTTCTAATCCATTTGTCTGCCAATTTTCAATGAAACTTGTCATTAAATCTTGATGTCTCTTATCAATAATTTCTGTTGCCATTTGACACTTAATTCTACTACCATTTATCAATTGTTTTGTCATTTGACATTTTTTTTAATCCGAAAATACTCATAATTATCATAAATTTCTCATATTTCACCTAAAATTATAAATGACTAATTATACACACCAACTTAATTTTTAAGAGACATAATCCACAATTCACATTATAATCACATTGAATATCAATTATACCTGGAAAATGCCAAATGAGTGAATGTACAGTCACTGAAATGTGTGCAAAATAATCAAATTCACGTGTGTGTATGCTAATATTATGCATGAGTATGAAATGCATTTTTCTAATCTCTCATTGCTATTTCTCATTTACAGAAATCTAGGATTCTAACCCTTAGTATGGAAACAGAATGTTACAATAAACCAACGACACTCTCATTTGAAAGACCATTTTTTCATTGTCTTTCATTTGCACTAAATGCTCTCATCTTCTTCATTTCTTCTCTCTATTCACGATCTTCACAACCCACACTCACAACATGAGTTTTGTTACTATTCAACACTAGCCACTCTAAGATCTTTGTTATCTCATCTTGTTACTAAAAATCCAGCCTATTCTGCTTTGAATGTTTGATGATCGTGTAAGCTTGGAAGCTAGGGTTACTTGGTGATTTGAAGAAGCTTTGGAGTTAAACAAGTAAGTTAAACACTGTTCCTTATTGATTGATTTATAGAAACATTTATGGTGATTATTATGAGATAGATTGATGGCGAAAATGGTGTTAGATGTGTACTGAACGTTGATGAATGAATGGATGAATTTGATGTCCTATTTTTTTGTATATGATGAACAATAATTTATGATTTGTTTTATGATTGTTTTTGAGTTGAAATGGAGACGAAATGGAGTCTAAATAATGATCTATGTATAAGATGTCTCATATTTTATATGAAAGAGCTAAAATTTGGAAAATTTAAAGAGAAATGGAGGGGAAATGTTCAGATGACACATCCCATGATCGTGGGAATGCCTCCACGATCGTAGGAATTACATGGAAAGTAAAAAATTAAAGAATTTGGTTAGGAATTTTCAGACAACCATCCCACAATCGTGGGAAAGGCATTAAAAGTGAAAAGTTGTCTTTTATGTGAGTGTTGAATCAACTAATGATAAGATACTTTATTATGGTGCATTTAGACTTAAATGAGGCTTAAAATGTACCTAGTTTGATTTTGGAATAGGTGATTAAATGTTTGATATGTTTAGGTTATAATTGATGTTTTAACTAAGGAATGAATTGTTGATATCAAAGTACCAAAATCTGGAAAATTGTGAATGTTATAAGAATGGAGGTGTTCTTAGGAATGTAAATATGAACCAAAGAAAATGAGTAAGGTGAATTAGTTATGAATGAATGAGAATTTTGATATTTTGTAATTATAAAATGTTAGAAAATGGATTGTGAATGTATGATTGATGATGTTATAATGAGCAAGTATTCTTGAGGTATAAAATTAAAAGTAAACTAGACATATCCAAATGATAATGTTTGAATGATTATGACTTGTGATTAAGGATATATATACCCGGAAAGGTCAAATTGAGCATGCATTGAACATGTCACATATACATATGTGTATGATTGAATACTTATGTGAATGATCGACTTAGTAATGTGTATAAAATGTGTATATTGCATGATTTAGATGCTCAAGACGAACGCCAACATCCAGACATTGCCGGTTCGTCAAGGCAATAGCTATATGGAGTTTACTATGAGTCAACCTAGATGTTTCTCACTAGGATTGATTGTATCTGCTTAAATTTCAATTATTAAACTCTTATTGACGTGAATGTGATAATTCTAGACAATTGATGGTCCGAGAAGTTTCATAATTGAGATTATATTAGAAGTGTTCATAATTGTATGTGAATATGAAAGAAATATGTGTACTCAACAAAAATGTTGAATGCCAGATTTAGATCCGATGAAAATGTGAAATTGATTGTGCATCATTAATGAAAGTGAATGATTGCATATAATGTGAAAAATTGATGCATTTCATCTCATTGATATGCATGAACAGATAAAGGAGTTTGTGATCGGAGTAACCAGTGAAAAAGGGCTTAAAGCTCTGAAATATGCAATAAAGAGCCACAGGCTCAGTATATAAAATGAGTCTGGTATCCACAATAGATACAAGACAGTTATGAATGAGCTCAGTATCCACAACGGATATGAGATAGTTAAAAAGGTGCTCGGTTACAATAAAGTAACAATGAAAGTAAGTCACATGTGCATTTGTATTTGTACACATACATGCATTACGTGAAAGATTATATGAATTTATTGAATTATGATCTTATTATTACAAGAAATAGTTATCATTAATTTGTTACGTTCATATTGACAATAACTTTTGTAAAAAAAGTTGTCGATCAAGTGACAACGAAATTTCTTGTCACCAAAATTACAAATAATAGTGACCATAGTGTTAGTTCAGTTTTTATTACAATATTAAGTAGACACTAACTAATTGAATTTTAATTGACAAAAGTTTTCATCATAAAAAGTAAAATATCGTGTAATGGTAAACCATTTTGTTACAGCAAGAGAAAAATATTAGTAATCAAGCTATATTTTGTCACAACAAATAGAAAATATTATTGACCAACATATGTTTTGTCACAACTACAATTTATTTCCGCCAAAATTACTTTGGCACCAAATTTCATATGTTTTTAGTGATAGAATTAGTGATAAAAGAAAATTTGACATTATTAATATATTAATAGTGACAATTTAATTGTGAAAGATACTAAATTGTCACAATTATCATTGTATTAGTGAAAAAACAAATCATCACATTTAATCCAAATAATAGTGTTAATCAATTGTTTTGTCACAAAAAACCTCATATTTGTGACGAAATGATAGTTAGTCACAAAAAGTTGTCACTAAATTACAAATAGTAGTGACAATAATGAAAGTTCCGTGTTTGTGACAATATTAACTAAACACTAACTAATTGAATTTTTATTGACAAAAGTTTTCATTATAAAAAGTAAAATATTGTGTGACAATAAACCGTTTCGTCACAGTGTTAGAAAAAAATTATTGATCAAACTATGTTTTGTCACAATAAATAGAAAAATATTAGTTACTTACATATGTTTTATCACAATTATAATTCATTATTACCAAAATTATTTTAGCACCAAATTGCATATGCTTTTAGTAACAGAACTTAGCAATAAAATTTTTGTAACACTATTAATATATTAATGGTGGAAATTTAGTTATGAAAAATACTAAATTGTCAAAATTATCGTTGTATTAGTGACAAAAAATAAATCAACAGAATTAATTCAAACAATAATATCAATCAATTATTTTGTCACAAAAAATCAGAATTATTTATGAAAAAATGATAGTTAATCACAAAAATGTTGTCACTAAATGTCTTAACTGTCAACTCTTCCAGTGAAAATTGGTTTGCCTTCACCATTTCCATACAAACATATTTACAACCAATGTTGCGAATACCGTACCGGACTTGGTACCGGATTGAGTTCTGGAACGGTACTGTACTGGTACCGGTAAATACCGGGTATCGTTTCGGGCAATTTTTTATATTTATGAAATAGTCCCTGAAATTTTTAAATTTGTAAAATAGTCCACTGATATATTGTACAGTTATATACTGTATAGTTTGCTGTTTACAAGTTTACATCAACCCTATTTCCAAAAATCATAATAATAAATAATAATCACAATTATAATTTAATATAA
>JAOQMS010000004.1:4662963-4682603 GCA_027563885.1 Erythroxylum longipes | reverse complement strand
TACTTAAGTTACATGCCAAAAATGCCCTCAATTCATTCTTATGCATTTATTCCATAAACTATTATGCTTAATTTAACCAAAAAATATTTTGGGGGCCAACATGTTTACACATGATAAGTGGATTGCATCTTAGCATGCTAGATTTAATGCTAGAGTGGAGGTTTGTAAAATTATACTGGAAGATTGAAAATTTTGGTCTCAATGCCAATTTGTTATTCAAGTTTGTGAGTCTTTGGTGAGGGTGCTTCACTTAGCTGATAATGAAGAAAAGCTAACAATGGGTTTTTTTTTATGTCATGGAGAGAGCGATGGAAACAATCAAGGCCAATCTGAAACATAGGCCTTCTTTGTATACACCATATCTTTCAATCATTAATGAGAGAAGGGAAATAGAACTTTCTTCTCCATTGTTTGCAGCTGGGGCATTTTTAAATCCTAATGTTTATTTTAGACTGAATTTTACTAAGTAAGTTAAAGTTAATAGAGGAAAGCTTTTAACTATTACAACAACTATTAGCATTGATGCGATGAAAGATCGCTTAAGCTCACAAATGAAGCTAGGGATGGCAATTTTGGCCCAGCCCGATTTTTGGCTCGGGTTGGCAGGGCCACGGGAGGGCCACAGGCCGTGGTCTACCCGCGCCTGCAGCCTGCCCATTTTGGACAAAACGGTGTCATTTTGTCCAAGACGACACCGTTTTGTATACTTTTCTATTTAAAATATATATATGGGCTGGGCCGACCACGGGTCGGTTGACCCGTTGGTGGGCCGGGCTATGGGTTGGCCAATCCTTGCCCGCGTGGGCCACCAGCCGGCCCACCATAACAGTGGCCAGGCTAGGCCGAGCCGTATTGCCATGTCTAAATGGAGCTTTATAAGTTGTCTTATAGGGATTTTGGAATGCCGATTGCTATTCAACAAAGAGGAAAACTTTCTCTAGGTATTAGTTGTTTCTTTTTCTTATTTGTTGAAAATTAATTATCACTTTATTTTATTTATAACTCTATTTTTGCTACCTTACGACTTAAAGTTTCTTGGCGGAATCAATTCAGAAATGGTGTTCCAGAATTGAAAAGGTTTGCAATTCAGATTTTAAGTCAATGTGTGAGTACAATAGGCTGTGAACGAAACTGAAGCACATTTGAATTTAACCACTCCAAAAAAAGGAACAGATTGGAGCATAAGAGGTTGAATGACTTGGTTTTTGTTCATTACAATTTAAAGCTTCCAGAAAGGTATGTTGTTATCATTTTTAATTTCGATATAATTTCTTATAATTTTCTAATAATTAAATTTTATTGTTTACTAGGAGTCTTAATAGCACAAGTGGTTCAACTGATCCAATTTCCAATGATAATATTGATCTTTTGGCGGATTGGGTTTCTGAAGAATCGAATTTGGTAGATGTCAATGACTTAGAAGATAATCTTGGATGGGGAAGTATTGACACGTCATTTGGTGCATTAAATTTGAATGATAATGATGATGAAGCTCCTCTCAATGATGAGGATTTTGTACCAAATGATAACTGGGGTCGGTGCAATTATAGCGGGTATCCTCTCGTAGACGATTGAATTTCATTACTAGTTTCCTCTTCTTTTAATTTTACTTATATTTGATGTATATGTTAAATTCTATATATGTAATGTAATTGTAAATGTAAATGTTTTTGTTTCAGGTTTAACTTCTACTTGATTGTTTCCTCATCATGAATTCTTGTTGTAAATTGTAATAGTTTGAGAGTTAAAAATATTTATTGTTCTTTTTATTGGATGTTTTGATATAATTATTATTTATTATATGATAAAATTGTATTATTGTAATATTTTAAATACTTTATATTATTCTTAATTTTATATTTGTATGATGATGTTTGTCTTTTTTATAATAATTGTGGTTATTATTTATATGTGAAATATTTAAAAATTATTGTTGTTTCATATTAATTGTGATGATTATTTATTATTATGATTTTTAGAGATAGGGTTGATGTAAACTTATAAAGTATACAGTATAACTGTACAATATACCAATGGACTATTTTGCAAATTTTGAAAAAATTCAGGGACTATTTCATAAATTAAAAAAAATACTCAAAACGGTACCTAATATTGATCGGTACCGATGCAGTACCATACTAGAACCCAATCTAGTACCAAGTTCGATACGTATTCGGAACTTTGATTGAAATACCGGTTGTACAAATTCTTTTAAGTAACTAACTAAAGTAATCATCATTTGTTTATTAGTAATATTCATTTTAATTAAATAAAAATTTTATTTCATAAACATATTTTTATTTAATGATCACCAAAAATTTTCTTTTTTTAACTTAATCTTGATAAAGTTCTTACACTTTTAAAGGTATTAAAAATAATAAAAATAAAATTCTTATTATGACTAATATTAGCAGAAAATAAATTTAAAATATCAATCATTCTGAAAAAAATTTATCATTTACAAAGTGACAAAGTATAAGTTGATATAAATACTAACTTTACTAACGGAAACATAGATTGATCCTAGTTAGTTAAAACCACTAGATTATTGGAAAATTGGGTGGTGATCGGATCCCACGTGTAGCAAAATAATCACAAAATTGTTTCGTTTCTAATTTTGCGAAAGTCAATATCACTTAAAATTTTGTAAAATGATTTAACCCATAAATCATAATAAAGTATGAATTGTAATTCGTACCTTATTCTCAAATTTGATCATTTTCTTGGCAAACCTTTCGAACTGTTTGGCCTCTAACAGTATTCACTGAACAAGTTGAGAAATTTTTGTAACTATTACAAAGACGGTTAGTGAAGGAGTGCTAACTCGCTTAGAACTTATGTATATTTATGATAAGTTTTGGAAATTTTAGTAATATAATTGAAATTAAATTCTAATTCTAGTTAAACTTTAATTAGGATTATAAATAATTCTAATTAAATACCAGTTATATCTAAACAAGATCTAATATTTTATATTGATCCTTATTTATTTAATCATAATTAATATTAATTATTAATATTAATCAAGAATAATAAAACATTCTCCATAATTAATATTAATTGAGAACAATAAGACATTCTCCTTGATTACTTTAGGATGATGAATCATACATTGATCATTCAACTACCTCTATATAGTTCATACTACATCCAATGACTACCGACTGAGCTATTCTTGTCTAGGACAGTTCATAAATAGTATCAAAACATAGCAAATCCTATGTAAGATAACTTTGGAGATCTCAAGTTAAAGGATTACTTATAAATCATCACAATGAAAATTTCTATAGACATACAAGTAATATTTTAAATTGATTTCTTATATGGGGTTAGTTTAGTGAACTTGTTCTCTAACAGGTGCTCATACATTTGCTTAAATATCTTCATATTTTAGTCTATGAGATCAACTGCTTCCTTCATAAGAAAAACACAACGTATGCTAAACTTTTTACATTCTATTAATGTCTGGTCTATTAATGTTCAATCTTAATAGAATAATGACTAGGAAAAATCTAGAGATAATACATAAATGCAATATGAATATCATAATTAAATTCTCATCATAATTTCATTTGCAATATATAATTATCTCATGGACTTTTTTTATATAAATATAAATATGTACAAGATAAATAATATCTTTAAATTATTTTGCCATTAAACTACAACTAACTGATTGACTGTAAGACAAAATAAAATAAATTCCAATTGTTGTAGTAATTTTGATGTTATATAATATTGGAAATATAAGTTGATCATTGCATTCTCTAGATCATAACTACTATAGTGAAGTACTTGACAAAAAGCCTCTTCTTTTTTCAGATAATGAGTTTAACTTAAGGGGTAGAAAAACTTTTAAAATAAAGTGTGTCTTACTCCTATACTCAATGTCTTGAGAAGTTCTTTTTTAATATAACAAATTTGATTTAAGATTTCATAAAATTCTTAATCGTGTAGAACACAATATTATAAATACCATATCAGTATCAGTATCAGATTTAGTTTGGTACAATACTATATTAGTATCGATCAATATCAGGTACCATTTCAGGTAACTTTTAACATTTACAAAATAATTCCTAAATTTTTTTAAAAAATGGAAAATAATCTCTCAATATATTGTAATATAATTTACAATTTTAAATCAATCATGTTCCCAAAAACTATAATAATAGAAATCTGAAATAACAACAATCTATTTTTTTATTAATATTACTTTTCACATATTTCGCATATAAATAATAACCACAATGAATATGTAAAAAGATCATTTAATCATTATTCAGATATAAATTAAGGATAAAATGTTACAATTTCATCATATAATAAATAAAAATTAAATCAAAACATCAAATAATAAATAATAAATATTCATGACTATTTAAGTATTACAATTTACAATAAGAGTTTGTACCTTGAAAACAATCAACTAAAAGTGAAACCAAAAATAAAATCATTTACAATAATATTCATATTGCATATATAGAATTTAACACCCACACACACCCACACACACCCACACACAATATATATATATATATATAAGTGAAATTAAAAGAAGAGGAGAAATAAAAACCTAGAACACCATTCAATCAAATATCCACTCAAATCACAATAACCTTAATTCTCATTTCGTAAAAAAGCTTCATCATTAAAGAGCCTCGTCATTACCATCATTCAAATTTATTGTGCTAAATGAGATGTTAATACTTTTCCATTCAAGATTATCTTCTAAGTCATTCTCATATATTAAACTTATTTCCTCGGAAACCTAATATGTCAAAAGATCGATATAGTCAAGGCAAATTGGATCTATAAAACTATTTGTTCTATTAAGAGTACTAACAAACAAATAAAATTAAATTATTAAGAAATTATAGGAAATTATATCCAACTTAATAATGATAACAAAATACCTTTCTAAAAGCTTTAAATTGTATCAAACAAAGATCAAGTCATTCAATTTTTTATGTTCCAATCTATTCCTTTTCTTGGAATAGATAAATTCAAATATGCAACAATTCCTTTCGTACTTTATTGCACTGACACATTGACTTAGAATTCGAATTGCAAATTTTTGTAATTTTGGAACACCACTTTCCGATTGGTCCCACCAAATAACTGTAAGACAACTAAAGTAGCATTATAAACAAAATAAAGTAATGATTAATTTTTAATAAGTAATAAAAGTAAAAAAATATATACCTAGATTAAGTTTATCTCTTTGACGAAAAGCAACAGGCATCCCAAAACAGCGAGAAGCATCCTTATAAATCTTTATTTCTGAGCTTAAGAGATATTGCATCTTCTTATGGGTAACAATAGTTGTAATAGTTAATAACATTATTCTATTAACTTCAACTTTGTTTGTAAAACTTGGTCTGAAATAGACACTAGGATTCAAAAATGCCCCAGCTATAAACAATGGAGAGTAAAGTTGTCTTTCTTATCTCTCATTGATAACTGCAAGATAAGGTGTGTACAAAGAAGACATATTTTTTATAGTGGTCTTGATTGTTTCTTTTGTCCTCTCCATATCATTATAAAAATAACTCATCATTGCTTTCTCATCACTATCAGCCAGATAAAGTACCCTTATTAAAGACTCAAAAACTCAAATGACAAATTGACATTGAGACCAAAGTTTGTTATCTTCATTTATAATTTTAAATACCTCCAATCTAGTATTAGACCTAGCATACTAAGATACAACTCACTTATCACTTGTAAACATTTGTCTCAACTCTTTCTTCATCAGAATAAAACACTAAAGTGATGAGAAACTAGTTGTAAATCTTGCAATAGCAGGAAAACACAAATTTCAACTATTTGAAAAATCTTTTCTTATTAAATTTAAGACTCATACATGATTGTAAATGAACTTGGTCACCTTTTTTGCTTTCTGTATAGTCTCATTAATAATAAGAAAATATTTAGTATCTCCTATATTTTTCAACATTAGGTTTATGCAATGTGCATCATAAGGAGTCCAATAAAAATAATTATACTTGCTTTGCAATCTTCTTCCAGTTGCTTTATAAACATAATCATTATCAGTAAAACTTCATTCACAATTTCATCAAATATCTTAAATAGAATATCAACATTCCTAACAAGGCCAGATGCATCAATAAACTTCGAAAATATTATCCCCTTTGCAGAATAAATAAAAAAATTAATAGTAGGCTCCTATCTTCTATTGTCCAACCATATTATACGATTGAACACTTAAAAAGAGCCCAAGTCATTTTTCTTTTATCCAAATAACTTTTTAATTTCATAAATAGAGCTACTCAGCTCTGTAGTCATCAATTGAAGGATCTTTTTATCTAGAATTGTAGGAGATAATGGCATCTACCGTAGGCTGATAATAATAAAACTAGGCAGCATTTAATGTTATACCTAAATCATACCACCATCTAATCATTGTCATATCCATATTATGAGCCACTTTTTCATATTGTAATGCACTACAGATTGAAGGCTAAGCTCCAGGAGTTGTTCATGGTGCAAGAAAATAGACACTTGTCTTCTTCTTCTCCTAAAATTAGGTGCAATATTCTCTTCTTGTTAGGTAGAAATACTATTACCTTTGACATCTCTACTATCATCTTGACCACATGAACATCTTGACCGCTTGAACTTCCTTCCATTTATCTGTAAAAATAAATAAAGACATATATCAAAATTAACTTAATAATTTAATATCAAAATAAATTTGTGTAAAAAATATGAAGAAATAGATCAATAATAGTTTCTTAATAACTTATGTTTCTTTGTAAACACAAACATCAAATATGTACATTAATTACTGCACTTTCACAACTATAACTCATTTTATATAATGACAAAATTCAAATATAAGATCACAACTATAAACGATTTTGTGTAATTATATAATTCAAAAATAAACTCACAATTATAACCTATTTTGCATGATTATATAATTCAATCATAAACTCATAAGTCATAACTATAACTCAGTTTACGTTAATACATAATTCACCTATAAACTCACACCTATAATTCAATTTTTGTTATCATATAATTCAACCATAAAATTACAAATATAACTTATTTTGTGTAACTACATAATTTAAACATAAACTCCCAACTATAACCTATTTTTTATAATTATTCGATTTAATCATAAACTAAAACAACAGCCCAGTAAAAATTTCGCTAATACACAAGGTCTGGAGAGGTCCATTAGTATGCAACCTTACCCCTAACAAGTAGAGAGGTTGTTTTCGAATTTAACCATAAACTATTAACTATAATTTATTTTATATAATTATTGATTAGTTGATTAAATAATCCAATCATCGACATAAACTCACAACCATAACTCAATTTTTATAATTACTAATCATATAATTTAACCATAAATTAACTAATTCATTTTAATGATTACAAAATTCAATTTATAATATAACTAACCTTTCATTCAAATTTCAATGTATCTTAATCTCAAATTTCATACAAGAACAACCTCAAATTTATAATCCAATTCTAAATTTCAGACAATAAATGAATAACCTCGAATTCATAATTCAATTCAAAATTCCAGTTCCCAATCATCACAGAAAATAAAAAACACAACTAATTCTAATTTCCAAACAACACTGTTAATTTTTATGAATGACACAAATTCAAACTTTCGTTTCACTGTTCCATAATCACAAATTTACAAGCCATATATTATACACCACAAGTCCACAAGCCTATAAAACAAGCAATCACTTTATCAATTGATCAATTATCACACTCACTTCTAGCAAATTTTTGCTTGTAAAATGCAGCCTTGACTCACAACACTACAATTTTTCAACATAACACAACATAAGAGGGTGATGTGAAGTGATGTGACAATGGATGACGAATGACTATGGCGACTGACAATGTTGTGAATGACTAGTTATGGCGACTAGCAATCGCAACTGGTGATGGCAACTAGAGATGATGGAGATGGTGATTGACGATAATGGTGATTGGTGATGGCTGAGGATGTCGCTGATGCTAGGACGACTCGATTCTGGAGAGAGGAGGGAGAATGTCACCAACGTTGAGGCTAAGGAGAGGAGTGGTAGGGGGAATGGGAAATGGGAAGAACAAATAGGTTTTGTTATTTTTAGGTTTTTTTGTATTTTATGTAAGTTTTCATCCTTGATATTCAAACATTAACTACATAAATCATACGTAAATCATTCGTGGCAATTTAGATCTTGAATATAATAATAACCACATAAATGAAGCAAATAAATCACTTACCTTGAGCAGAACTCATCAAAATGTAAAGAGAAAGGTTTCAACGATCACAAACTAGTTTCTCTCTCTTAACCCTGTTTTTGTACGATAGCGTAATGGATAGCCCAATACACAAATATGTTCTTCCGTATTTATTTTTGTTTGTACTTAATTAGGGTAAAGAGAGGACTAGTTTATATATAGTTTCCTGTTAACATTAAATCTTGTATGTCCATCAAGTACTAAACTAATGGCCAAGATTTAATATATTATTAAATTAAGAAAAACCTTAAACCAAGTTCAGTATAGGCCTACAGAAAATATAGGTTATAACATTAGGCCATATTTATTACATTCTCCTACTTGGTAGGATGTTTCATCCTTACATTTAACAGTATAACATAAGGCTAGCAAAAATTAAATCTTATAAACCGGTAACATCATAAGCATCTTAACACAATAAATCACATAATATGGGTTATGGCAGTCATAAACAGTATAGTCGTATATTCTCTTCCACATACCACTACATCAAAAACTTATTATGTTTAAGTTCATAAGTTGTATATAAACAACATACATTCCACATATTTGTTATAAAAATATATACAAATTTCTTATTCAAACAATCATTTATACATAAACATTATGAATAAGAAATATAAAATTCAGAAACATATTATTATTGAGCTTAAGAGTGCTAAAACATCATCATCAAACATTATTATCAATCATCGATACAACCAAGATCCATCCTAAGTACATGTTTTTTGAACGTCTTTGGTTGTAAACCCTTAGTTAGGGGATCTGCTACCATGAGATCCTTCTTAATATGTTTTATATGCATTGTTTTTTAATTTCCTCTTTAACAAAAAATTCTTTAATTCTATATGTTTTGCGCCTTTAGAGTATTTGTCATTTTTAGAGAAGAAAACTATTGCAGAATTATCACAATAAATTTTCAGAGGCTTGTTTACTGTATCGACAATCCTAAGCCCTGAAATAAAGCTCCACAGCCATAATGCATGAACTGTAGCATCATAATAAGCTACAAATTCTGCTTCCATAGTAGATCAAGTAATGACAAACTGTTTGGCACTTTTTCAAGAGATTGGTCCTTCAGTTAATAGGAACAAATAGCCAAATGTTGATTTTCTACTATCAACACACCCGATAAAATTTGAATCTGAATATCCAATCACTTCTAAATGATCAGACCTCTTATAAATGAGCATGTAATCCTTTGTTCCTTGAAGATAGCTCAACACTTTCTTTATAGCCTTCCAATGATCAACATTTGAATTACTTTGATATCTACCTAACATCCCTACTGTAAAACTGATGTCGGGTCTAGTAAAGGTTTGTAGGCACATCAAACTACCCACAACAGAATTATATGGAATTGTTTCCATTTCCTTATGTTCCACATCATTTTTTAGACATTACATAAGACTAAATTTATCTCCCTTTTGAATAGGGACTACACATATTGAGCACTTGCTCATTTTAAATTTCTCAAGATTTTCTCAATATAAGCTTTCTGAGACAATCCTAATAAACCTTCTAATCTCTTACGGAATATTGAAATTCCAATTACATAGGATGCCTCTCCCATATCATTCATTTCAAAATTCTTAGAAAGAAATTCTTTAGTCTTATGTAACAAACCCAAGTCATTAGCGGCAAGTAAAATGTCATCAACATACAAAACAAGAAATATAAACTTACTTCCACTGATCTTCCAATAAATACACCAATCAACAGTGATTTCCTCAAAATTGAAAGAAGTGATGATATTATTGAACTTAATATATCATTGCCTAGAAGCTTGTTTAAGTCCATATATTGACTTCTTCAATTTACACACCATACTTTCTTTACCTTCAATGGAAAAACCTTTAGGTTGATCTATATAAACTTCCTCCTTTAGATCCCCATTCAGAAAGGTTGTTTTCACATCCATCTTATGTAGCTCTAAATCAAATTGAGACACTAATGCTAAAATTATTCTCGATTAATCTTTCTTTGAGATAGGTGAAAAAGTCCCCTTATAATCAATGTCGTCTTTCTGAGTGTAACCTTCGACAACAAGTCTAGCTTTATATCTTTCAACATTGCCATTTAGTCGCATTTGATCTTAAAGACCCACTTACAGCCAACTGTTTTGGAACCTTTTGGTAAGTCTACAAGATCCTAGACATTGTTTTTAGTAATTGATTTCAACACTTCTTTCATAGCATCAATCCATCTTTCAGACTTATCACTACCTATGGCTTGTGAGAACGAAACAAGATCATTATCAATGCCACAATCAAAATTCGACTCTTGCAAATAAAATCAGCAAAAATAGGCTACCTTCTTACAGGTCTATTTAAAGTTATACCAACTAGTTCATTTGCATGAGCTGGTGGTAAGTTAGGTTCTTCGTGGGGTGCTACTTCATTATCCAAATGTTGTTCTTGATTATTTTGATCTGCCAAAGTAGGAACAACATTTGTTGTGGTTGTGAGTTTAAGAACATTTATGGGTAATGGAACATCAACCTTTATTTCATTAATATCCACAACTTGATTTTTGGCACTCCCACTAACCTTACCGTTCTCTAAAAATTTGGTGTTGGTTTTTTTAACAATTCTAGAATTATGGTTCGGACAGTAAAATCTGTACCCTTTTGATTTCTCTTGATAACTAATAAAGTAATCACTAACTATTCGAAAATCCAATTTTCTTTCATATGAATTATAAATTCGCACTTTTGTTAGATAACCCCAAACATACAAGTGTCTTAAACTAGGTTTCTTTCCTGTCCATAACTCGAAAGAAGTTTTAAGAACTGTCTTAATAGGAACCTTGTTTAGCAAATACATAGCAGTTTTAAGTGCATACATCGACAAAATTTTGGGTGATGAGGAATTACTCATCATACTCCTAACTATATCAATTAATGTTTAATTTTCCTTTATGTCACACCGTTTTGTTGCGGTGTGCCAGGCGTAGTGTACTATGCATATATGTCATGACTTTCGAGAAACTTAGCAAACGGATGAGGACACTATCCAGATTCATCATACTTTCCATAATATTCACCACCTCTATCAAATCTTATAATTTTCACTTTTCTATATAATTGCCTCTCAACCTCCTTTACAAACACCTCAATAGTATTTATAGTTTGAGATTTTCATGCAGAAAATAAATATATCCAGACTGTGAAAAATCATCTATAAAGGTGATGAAGTATTTTTCTCCGTTAAAGGATGGAATATCAAAAGGTTCACAAATATCGGTATGTATTATTTCAAGAAGTTGACTTCTTCTTGTGGCTCCTTTCTTACTATGTTTGGTTTGCTTGCCCTTAATGCATTCTACACATAAGTCAAGATTAGTAAAATCTAGATTCAGTATGATCTCATTCTTTACTAATCTTTCTAACCTTTCTTTAGATATGTGACCCAAACATTTATACCACAAGTAAGCAGAATGTTTATTCGCTAAACTACGTTTCATTCTAACATTATGATTAACAATAAATAGGGACTCAGGAAAAAAAAACCATCATCAAGTTTCAATTTATATAAACCATTCATAAGCATTCCATAACCAATAAAGGAATTATATTCATACAAATTGAAACAACCATGTCCAACCTTAAAGGTCCATCCACTTGCATCAAGTCTAGAAACAGAAATTAAATTTCTAGAAATTGAAGATACATAAAGAGTGTTCATTAGATTCAAGTAAAACCCAGTATCTAATGTCAGCCTGTAAGTCCCTACACCTTCAATTGGGACCTTTATTCAATTCCCCATAAACAAAAGTTACTAGTTGGGCTTATGGATTGGATTGTAAGAAATTCCTGCATAATATTAGAAATAGAAGTAGACCAAAATCAAACCACTAAATATTAGAAAAAACTTCAGATAAATTTAATTCAAAGAATACAGAAATATAATGTATAACTTTCTTTTCAAACTAAGCCTTACGTTTTAGGCAATCATTCTGATAATGTCCTTCTTTCTTACAAAAGTAGCATTTATCTAACTTTTGTCACTTCCTTTCACTATCAACAACCTGTGAAACTTTAGCAAATCCTTTCTTCTTAAAATTCTTGGTATTTGGTTTGAGTTTCTTTCTAGCTCCTTAACCCATTAGGTTAATATAATGAACTCCTTGTTTCTTTAATCTCGCTTCCTCCTGAATAAGCTTACTAGACAATTCATCAATATTTCACTTATCATTTAATATATTACAATTTATGTAGAACGGTCCATATTCAATAGGAAGTGAGTTCATGATAAACTGCACTAAGGAGTCTTCCACAGCCATACTCAGTGTCTTAAATCTTGCTACAATATTAGTCATATCAAGGACATATTGCTGCATACTCTTTGACCCATCAAACTTCATGTTCACGAGTTCAGACATAAGTGTCCCTGCAAGTGCTTGATCGGCAAAACGGAACTTATCATCTACAAGTTTAAGAAAATCTTTAACATTCTGATTTTCAGTGTTAGGAAGAGTAGACTTAATGTTGCAAGCAATTGTCTTTAGTATAAAATTCAAACATAACCTATTAAACCATGCTCACATTTTATGGTGTGCCTTTTCAGCCTCTATACTAGTATCATTAAGGTCAGCAGGCTTATCCTCTAATAGCTCCAAGTCAAGACTTAAAGCACCTAAATAAAAAGTGACTTGTTTACTCTATTCAAAGAAATTCACACCAGTTAGACAAAACTTAAGAGTGAAGGCTAATAACTACAAACATATAAACGCTCACTAATTAACAGATTCAGACAGGAAGCACATACATTAAATATATTGCATATTTACTTTAGGTAAACACAACAATACATATTATCATCATTATTAGAATGTTATTTAAACTTTATAAGAAAATTAAATAAACTTCATCAAATACATATGACATCTTAGTATAAATATATATATGTGATAAGAATATATCAATTTTCTCCTTTATATTTATTAGTTATAAAATATTGATTTACCTTTGGGTAAATTATTTAATTTCTATCAACTAACAAATATTTCATAATAGCATTTCATAAAATACACAAATTATAGGACTATACATTCAGAAAGTAATGTGGCTACTTTAGTGACTAATAAATTAATTTTTAACTATATTGTCATAATAATAATAATAATAATAATAATATATCCATAAGGTGAAATTAAAATTAAAATTTTGATTATAAGTCAAAATATTATTGATATGACCAAACCGTAAGAAATCAAGAATTAAAATCAATTCATCCATTATCAAAAATTCATCATCAAAACTGTAATTTTTAATCCAAAATTATGGACATTGTTGTCCAGAAATCAGGCATCAAAAGCACCGATGTGATTCTCGAAATCAAACATCAAAAGAAACAATTGCAAAGCTTAACAGAGTACGTGTAGCAAATTATTCTAACAGATGCATTGTATTATTAATGATTGTGGCCGCGTGTATCTATGGATTCACCACCAGGAACAAGCTTTTGCAGCTCGCTGGCTTGACGTTACAAAAGTTGTCTTAACACCCATGTACAGGGTGGACAAAAGAACAAAAAAGAATTCAGAACGTTGGAACAGTTGAATGGAAAATAAAAGAGAGACGGAGATCTTATGAGCCGCCCATTTGAAATAAGATGAAGGTTCTCCAAGAAACGTTCTTCAAGAAACCACCACCCCTTTTGTTATTTGGTATACGGCGGCAACAGTTTTAAAAAATCATAATTTTTATAATGATAATAATTGAATCAATCATCAAATTATTAATCTAAGGATTATTATTTATTCAAAATTAAGGCTTTGATACTGTATTTGTTTTTGTTTGTACTTAATTAGGGTAGAACGACGACTAGTTTATACACAGTTTTTTGTTAACATTAAATCTTGTACATCCATCAAGGATTAAATTAACGATCAAGATTTAATATAGTATTAAATTTAAAAAAACCCTAAACTAGGTTTATTATTGGCCTACAAAAAATATGGGTCATAACATCAGGTTATATTTCTTACATTTTAGTCTTTAGATCTTTTAAATTTTACAATATTAACTAGTATTTGGCCGGCATTTTAAATACTAACCGGTACGATATTATCATTTTTTGGCTAGTACCGACTAATATAGTATGAGATTCTAAGAAGGATTCAACAACTAAAACTAAAAGAAATATCGATTCTTTGGGATCCTTCCTTTCTTTAAAGGAAATGAACATAGACTTTGCCTTACGTAAAGTTATTATAGTACGATTAACTTCTGAATTTGAAATCACTACTTATATACTTGATAGTGACCATAATTTATAAGAAGATTTTGTACCTACATCTAAAAGTTTTAAAATCTTTTTCATTACCGCATTTTTTATTGTTGGATGGAGTCTTCTTTAAGGTTCCCATTTTGGTTTAGCATTCTCTTCTAAAAGTATCCGATTCATGTAAATTGCCAGACTGATGCCTTTTATGTCCACTAATGTCCAACTAATTGCAATTTTGTATCTTTTAAGTAATGTCACCAAATTTTCTTATTTATCTTTATTCAATCTTTTTGAAATGATTACACTTAATAACTCTTGGTCACTCAAATAAATTTATTTTAAGTAATTAGCTAAGACCTTTAATTACGCCGTACTTTAAATAGACATATTTTAGATAATCGGTTAAGAACTTCAATTCGGCCGTGGCTCATTCCGTTACGCAAAGTCGTAAAGAATCTAGTTTTCTTAATTAACATTTTGATCCAAGATGTCAAAAAAATCTTAAAGTAAAACGTGTCTTACTTTGGGAAGCCCTTGAAGGCTAGAATTCATGCCTTCTACTTTATCCAAAAGGTTGGATTCCACAGGTCAAAAATTTCTAAGTACAAACGTGTGTTACTTCTTTATACAAAATCTTTACTCGTAACTTTAATTTAGGTAAGTTTAAGATTAGAAGCACATTTTTAAAAAAATTAAAAAATTATTATTGGTTAGTATTATTTTACTATTTAGTTTTAAATTATATAAAATTATATTAAAATAATGATAAGAATTTATTTTAATATTTGTAAATATTAAGGAATTATGTTTAAGATTATGTCAACGTGATAAATTTGTCTAATATGATATATGTTATTGTTTAAGTTATTAAACATTAACAAAAATCTAATAATTTTATTATTGCTCTTTTTTTTTAATTATAATAGAATATTATAATAACAACAAATTTTTAAATTTTTGTAAAAAATATTAAAGTGCATTCAAACTTTGAGATAGATCCAAACGATCCTTTCACCGACTAGGCCACCAGTTTCGGCGCAATCGCTTCCTTTTTCGATAACATTTATACCCATAATAATAGGGCTTAAGCCATGCCTTAAGAAGTCCAACTCGCCAAGACCATTCACAATTTGAAGTTTGAACCGAGCAAACCTTAATCTCACCAAGTCCATCACTCATTTTACCGTTTAAGATTTAATACCACGATCATATTCACTCTAAAATTTTTCATAAAAATTCAAATAAATTTTAATATTATATATCAGAACATTATAAAAAAATAAAAATACTTTACTAAATTTTAATATTTTAACAATTGATTTGTAAGCATTTAATATCAATAAAATCCAATATTTTACCATAAAACAATAAAAAAATTTATTGAAAATATAAACATCAAGAATTTATCCATATTTTTATTATTAATTCGACAAATTATAAAAATTGCTATACGTTTCGTGGTCGGCTTGGAGAGTGGGCCATTTGTATTGGGCCGCCATTGTGTGAACAAAATAAGTTGCTTGTCGAAACAAGTCAAAATCAATTATGAACTGAGGTGAACCATTTAGGTCTAAGGACCACAGCAAGAGATAAACAAGTAGAAAGGCATTTAAGAACACTTGGTGGATTTTTGTGAATGTGGGGTTATCAATCGTTTCTCACATGCGTTTGCTTTGTTTAACACTTTAAAAGCTACAGTTTATTAAAGGCAACTCCTATAATTGCGTGCACTCTCTGCTAAAATCTACCAAATAAATAAATAAAACTTGCTGCAATTGTACATTGTAACTAGTAATCGAATTCATTTAACATCAGGACAAAAATTCAGTCATTTTTACGAAGTATGAGCAACTTCATGTGAAGTGCCAAAGAAATATTGATTTTATTAGACTGAAATTGATTGAAATCTTAAGAGTATGCTGAACAAATATACATATGATTATGGTTCATTACATGCCTAATTATCTCCTAAATTTGTATCAATGATGTTAGTTTTGTTGACAGTTGACTCTCATCCCACACTAGTTACAGCCAAAAGGTAATCATCCAATGTCATTACTCCAAGTTAAGTTAAGGGGAATATACCCACTATTCAAAGTAAATATGCTTTCAATAGCATCTGGAATTTCCATGCTGCATAATTTAATTAGTAAGTTATTATGTGACAACTATTGAGTTAATGGGGAAGAAGATGAGGTAAGCATTACTGTTCAACGAAAAGGACCCGAGAAATTTATTTTCCAAGTGGAATGATTAAAGTTAATAAGAGCTCATTGAAGATTTAGTAAGACTACAAGAGGCAAGTGCATGTGCTAATGTTGCCTCTAATTGTGAATGGGCCTAATAATAAGTGGGATGCATTAAGTTTCATCAATTTGAATAGACCTCTTCTCTCTTAAGTGGCAAAGGGCCTTTTGCTTAGTCGAAAGAGGAAGGAACATGGGGTGCTCAATGTGGGGCATAGGTTGATAGAGGTGTACTGATCTTGGGCCGTTAACATCAAGTTCCAAGTGAAGCAGCCTATCATCTAATCCCATCAAGTCACACGTAGTTGTCCAATAGCAACGAGGAAATTATTAGGGAATTTAATAAGGACTAAGCACAACGTCTAATCCCATTATCCCAAAAGCAGATGGTTGATCTTTCTTGTCAATTGGGTTGTCATCCTTTTCGAAAGAGATGGATGGGTAAAATGTTGCGAGTATCAGATATTTCTTTGAGTTCAAGGACATCTCGATTATAGCCAATACAAGATTTCAAACAACCAGTTGATTACTAGTATAGCATCTTCAAATTGCAATATACATTTGTCACATCATTAAACTCTTCTATATATTCAACCTTAAGCTCATTCCTCGGTTAAATATTTTTTATTTCATCCATGATATTTTGTCGCCACAAGATTGACGTTAAAAGATTGATTAATTCATCATTGGCATTAGTAAAAAAGTTTTGTAAAAAATCTCTTTTACTAAAATTATTTTTATATTAGTGAACTGATAGTCACTAAAATAAGTACAAGACTACGTATCATCGCACCTCTTCAAATCTTACGACTTAGCGAGACTTTAACTAAATATTGATGATAATAATACGATAATGAACTGATAAATACTATTTTTTACGTGTGCATAAAAATTATTGAATATATATAACAGTTCATAAATTATATGCTTTAATGTGTATTGAATAAAGTATTAAATCTGGTAATTACATTTTTACTCTCGACTAGTCACATATTGCAAGTATGTGGAGTGAGTGCCAGCGATTGATCTGATATTTTATCGGGATTCAAATATTAAAGAAGTCATGGCATCTTGATTTACTGAAAACTTTTTAAGTCCAAAGCAAATAATTCTTTCATAAACAATTAATTAAACTCAAGAAATGTCGTTTATAAATGATGGGGGCAAGGACTGGTGGATACCCGGGAATATTAGTAACAGTAGATGCATTGAACATATCACTATATAGTTAGAGATTAGGGAAAGAAGATGATGAAGCCTATTGACGCTTGTATGCATGTATTGTTCCTTGTACCAAAAAACATTCTCAACAAGCATTCAACTCAAATGTAGCCTTTAGGTGCGAACATTTTTATTTTCTAAGGTAGATGATGTCGTAGAGTCCATAAATTTCAAATTTATTTTTGTTCTTTGAAAATTGTTTTACCTATTTGTGAATTTTTTACCTATAATATCTCTTTTGTCTTGTTTTTTTCCCAGTTTTATTCTTTCTCATTTATTTGCTTTAACACATTTTAGAAATAAAGTACATAAGTATACATCTGATGATAAATGGAAGATCAAATATAACCAATAAGTGCTTAAATGATGAAATAAATTAGCACTCCTCTTCAAGATTTCCTTAAAAATATTTAAATCACAAATCATTCCATCCCTTTTTACCTATAGAAGAGTAATTTATGTTTGATCACCTGAATGAACACCATTGCCGTATGCAAACCCTAAATTCATAGCTCTCACTTCTATTTGATTTTTACCACTCTTATTACAATGGAACTGCTCAATGTTGAACTTATTCAGCGTTACATTTTTTCAGTTGTAATTATATAAGGGACTGTTTGTTTTTTTTTTTTTCATTTTTTGTTTCGTTTTTGTAAAAAGAAAAACAAGTCAAGAAATCATGTTTGTCTTTATCTATCGTAATTTCTTGTTTCCGAAAATAAGAAAACTCAACAGTTTTATAGAAATCAGAAAATAACGTTTCTCTAATTTTTTGCAATTCGTTTTGTTGAACTGAAAGACAACTTACCCCTCTCTATTTCTCTATCACCGTCTTTAGCAATCCCATTTAGAGCTCATCTTTTTTACATCTAGTTTGGACCCATCTAGAGCTCATCCTTTTTACATCTAGTTTGGATCTGTATCATATCAGAAAGATTAGAAAGTGAATCTTGGTATTACTAAATGTGAAGTTCAGAGTGTCAAATGCGACGGAAGATATAAAGGTGCCGGAAGCTGAGTCGCTACCTTCTCCTCCTCCTGTCCCGGAGAAAAGTGAAAACAGTGAAAGAAAAATAGTTGTGTAAACCATCAGTTGGGTCATTGCAAGTTTTAAGGGGCAGGGTAGTCTGCACACTGTTGTATTGCATCTACTGTATCTAACTCAGTAAAATCTATTTGGGTTTGGACTGGTTCGGCTTTGAAAGTTTTTATGGTTAGTTTTTGGTACAGAGCTTATGGGTTTAATGCTAAAGATGATGTTTCACTCTATCTAAATATTTTTTTTTTTGAGTTTGGATTGGTTTGGGTTTTGACTCCAGTGTTGTATCGAAAAGATCGAGGACAATATGAACAATCCTCACTGCACCCACCACTCTTTATAGAAAGAAGAGTGCATTGTTGAACTTCTTTGAAGTTTTGAGCATACCTATGGACTTTAGCCTATGATGAGAAAAGAGAAGAAGAAAGAACTTAACCTACAGTCACTATTCACATTAAGAAAACCAAACAAAAGGGAAAGGTTGTAAAAGACCCCATCACTACAAGAAAATAGTGAATTACATACGACCATTACCGATGGAAAAAACCAATATACCGTCGGTAAATAACATTACCGACGGAAAAAACCGACGGCAGAAAACGTCGGTGATTCGGC
>JAOQMS010000004.1:4648010-4662863 GCA_027563885.1 Erythroxylum longipes | reverse complement strand
GAACTAGCGGGAAGTGATCAAAGAGGATATGTCAGAATTGGCACTTAATGAGGTAGTAGCTAGAAATAGAAAAGTTTGGAGTGATTGAGTAAGAGTAAAGGATTAATCGTGTAAAGGATTAACCATCCCAAATACTCAGAATCAGTACAGTAGTTACTAGGAGATGCTGGGGCACGATGTGCTGATTGCACGACAGGTGCGGGGGGACAGTAGGGGGTCATCCCAGCAGGGTGTCTGAGGAAGGTCCCCTTACTTACTGAGAGACAAGAAGGGATTGGACTTTGTAGCCTATTAGGTTCTCGCAGATATGGCCTCCTTCAGGTATTCCCCATTACTTGTATTTTCATTTATTTTCTGTTTTTATTTCTATAACCTGTATCATTTGTATATTGTCTCATTTGCGTGTGGGTCCATCATAAACAACCTCTCTACTATATAGGGGTAAGGTTGCGTACTATCGGACCTCCCCAGACCTCGCTTCATTGCTGAATTTCGGACTAGGTGATGATGATGATTTATTATTTTATTTTATCTATTAATTATTTTAATAAATAATTAAAATATTTATTAAAATATGTTTGAGTGGTGGGCGGGCCATGGGCCAAGCCGGTCGAACCGACCCGCGGTCCTTCATGCTTCACAGGCCATGGCCCGACCCACCAGTCCATAGGCCATACCCACCTAGCCTGTGGCCTGACCCGTGGGTCGGTTTGACCAGCTAAACTCGTTGAGCATGGGCCGGACCGGGCCAATATTGACATCTCTAAGCATCCCTAACAAACGTGTCTTCCTCATTTACCCAACTAGGGTTAGGTGTTGGGAGAGGCTTTAAGACAATCATCCCCTCCACGTGGTAATGTTTAATTAGCAATTTCAATTTTTCTTCAGTGACAATTGACCTCTACTAGGGATCTAGGTGCATTGTAATGTCGATTTGCATATTGGACATAGACAGGTAACGGTAAGTTTGATTTTGCTCCCAACTGGGTTTTCACTTCTCTTTATCTAAAGTCAAAACAATAGGGAGTTTGCATCTTTTGTGGTATACTGGATTGGGGTTTTCTTCACAGAGTTTAGGACAAGTGGGCTTCCATCAATATTGGTTCTTCAGGTCAGAGCTCCCTTCGTCTTTATATCTTTCTCTCAATCAGACAAGTTTTGTAAATTTTCATTATTTGTAGTGAACTTTAGGTTTTTGGGATTTTCATATATTGAATCCTCTGTCTTGTAAGCATTGGTAGTGTTTCTTTTGAGCTTTTATTGTTTATTATCTCTTTGTTTCAGCGTTAATGTTGGATTCAAGTTTCATTCTGTCAAATGGTGGTCTATTGGAGTAGTTCAATTATGCTTTCATGCTTATTACTAGGATGATAATGATTCATTTGTCCATTTTATTAGATATTACTGGTTAAGGATGCCTTGATGATATTTTGGGGCTCTTTCTTTATTGTATTTCTATGTTTCTAAGTTTGTAGCTTAATTTACCCTTATCATTGCTTATTGTCACATTCTGGCTGTTATGATTGATTTATGATGATCTCTTATGGCGTTCTTTGAAAGTTTTTGATCATTTCTTGTGGAGTTGATTTTGACCGCTTTCTTAATTTTCATTAGAGTGTTCTAAGATGAATTTAATGGATAAATGAAAATAACTTCTGTGATTGTTAGTTTCATCAGTTGTCCATTTCTTTATCTGAATTAGTTTTCAACATTTTGTAGTTGTGATACCCAATGTTCACAAAAGATTTATGGACTCGATAAAATTATTGTCACTTCCATATTTTCATTCCAACGTTGGTTTCTCAAAATGAATTTAGATATTTGAATGAACGAGCTTAGAAACTTAGCATCGTATTATTGTAGGATACTTATGAATATAGTTATTACCTTTGGAATTGACTACAAAATTGTAAATCATGAGTTTGTTTAAAATAATGAAAAATATCAGTAAATGTTAATGTGATCATTTAGATCAAGTAAAGTTATACTTGAGCCTTCAATTCATACTTATTGTTAAGACCAGTAAGATCTGTACTTGATTTTTAGTGTCTGTTGTTACTTATCGTTTAATGAAGTGCTCATCTTTGCTATTGCAAGCACTTCGCGTTATGCTATTGCACACACATTAATGTATTTGTATGATAGCGAAACTGATTTTATATTTTTTTTAGAGTTCTCACAAAATTTTCAATCATTCTACCTTTATGTGGATATCTTAGACCATAAAATGTTCATATTCTTGTTTTCACTATGAATGATTGGTTTTAATTTTAATTGTTTGTATTGTTCTTTTCCTCTGTAGATCCAATTATTTTCTTTTAATTACGTTCTACATGGACTTTAAGTCGTTTAGATAGTTGATTTGAGCCAGGAGCATAATGTGACCTACAATCCTATTATTCATGCAAATACGATAATAACATTGAACAAATTGCAATAAAAAGTAGCATCGTAGACATACATGAGGTTGCCAGAACCATGGACTAATTTGACGTAATTCTTTTTACTAGGTGTTGAACTCAAAGCAGGGTAGCCTATTAAGGTGAAACCTGATTTCCTGAACTAGTTGTGAGTTGATCCCTATTGGTTTCCCATTTTCCTCGGTTACTTTTAATACTTTTTCTTCGTTGCTTTGATTCCGCCCTATTTCATTTCTCTAGTACCAATTGTTTCCTTTATTCTTATTATTAATTGATCTTTTTCTTCCTTTATTTTATACACTAGGATGAATTGAGATCTAAATTGCAGGTAGCTTGTTGATTAATTAGTTATATTCTGCAATTAGTAAGAAACTTGATGAAGTAGATTGGACAAAGAATAATGGTATCTGTGAATCATTTGGATAGGATGTGAGGTAAACATTTCCCATCCATTTAACAAGAATAGGATCAATGACATGCGATTGTTATATGTATTTCATTTGTTTCTCATATTTTAATAGTTTTCATACAAGTATGAAATTCATACTTTGCCTTTTAATGATGCTTTATTTTTTTGTCCTCCTAATAACTGGGTATTTACTCACAGATTGCAGTTATTTGTCAAGAAGTTGGAATGCATATGGTACGAAAGAACAAGTACATTATACTTCTAAAAGACTTTGAGAAAGGTTGGATAGCCAATGTGAAGAAGACTGGCCCTAACTTGAAATTCTACAAATGATGAAGAGTTGTTGAAGCACATGTAATTTTCCGTGCAATTATTAAGGATTGTAGAATTTGCTTTTGTATTTTGTAACAATAAAAGCACATGTAATTTGCTTTTGCATTTTGAATATGTTAAATGTTGAATATACTATATATAAATGCAGTTTTTTGGTATTTTATATTTGATAGTATGTATGTAATTAAAACATATATTAATATTTATATTTTGCTTTATGTATATATGGATGTTGCTTATATAATAACAACAGTTTATTTTTACGTTAAATATTATTGGTAATAAAAAAATAAATTATTGCATTTATTTTTACAAATTGTTGGCTAAAAATATTCACTTTGTTGCTTTATTTATTTAACATTGTTGCCTAAAAAGACTTAAAAGTGTTGCAATATCTGTTTAAAATTGTTGCTATAGTTTGAAATTAATATGTTGCCTTAGTCAAAACTTGAAGCAACATTTTTTATTTCATTATGTAATCAAAAAATTATGTTGCCTTATACTTATTGCAGCGACACTTTTTGTAATGATACAAATTCTATTGCTTTAATAAAAAGGCAACGATAATTTTATTTATAGCTATGCTTTTGTCTGTTGCCCAAAGCACTTTTTGTCGTAGTGTTCTTAGTGTAGAGGTAAAGATCCTCTTGAATTTGCAAAAGATCTACCTTAAAACTCTTGGTCTACTTTTAAGGTTTTATTTTTATTCAAATAAAAGAAGTATTATTCTTTTATTTTGTACAAACATAAAGGAGCATTGTTCAACATTATTCTCGATTCTCACTCCAAGAACAACTTCTTCAAAGAAGAAATTATAAAGAAAATGAACAAGCTCTTTCTACCTTTTAATATGTTTAATTTTGTTGTGTTTCTTCTTCTCTAGTTAGGAACATATATTCATCTAATATGAATAGTATATCAATATTCATTGGTTTTAGTGGTGCTATAATAGATTGTTATTGTTGTTGACGTATCTTATTTTTTTTGGGTTGAAAACAAGAAAAGAAGAATAAAACCCGAAGAAAAGAATAAAAAAGAAAGGTGGCATAGCATTGGTGGAGGTAATAATGTTGCATTGTTGTGAGCGGTGGCAAGCTAATCAAGTTCAGAATTAGGCCAATAAGTGGTGGCACGATCGAATTTCAAGTCAAGTTCAAACCATCTATAAGGGGTTAAAGTCAGATATAGATAGTAGCAGATTTATTCTGACCATTATCAATTTTAATTAGACTTTTTAGGATGTATAATTGATTGATTTTATGTTCTTAACTATTATTGTACATAGTTTATAACTATTTTTATGATCTAGATCATTGAAATTGTGATAGTATTTGTGTATGGTAGATTTTAAAGATTTTATTGAATTGTTAATTTTGAATAATTTAACCACGTTTTTGAATGTGTACTTGTGATTGTTAACATATAAGATTGTTATGCATGTGAGGCGTGTTTTAAAGTGTAAATGAGACATCATCAATGACTCGGATGTTATGTATAGGTGCATCTTATTGTAAAGGATGTTTGTGTAAATGGTGTAGTATATGATTCATTTTATACATAGTTGATGTAATTTGGGACCAATAAAGGGAGTATCTGTAATGTGAAAGTGGTATGATGACCAATCGGAATTGATATCTAATGCTAAATTAAGACATAAATCAACATGTTATCCTGACAAATATTTAAAACTAAATTAAGGTTGAAACTAATTTGTTGCATAGGACAAATATCTGGAGCGAGATGAATGTATATACTATATACCATTCTATTGTTCCAAACATATTTTAAATTTGAATTTGTACAAATTCGATACTCATCGATATAATATTGTGTTTTATAGAACTCCTATGACATCCCATATTTGGGGCTAGACCCCAAAATAGTGAATTGAGAGTATACTGAGAAATTAGAAGTGCATTTCATGCATCATATGATACATTTAAATATGTGAATCATGTTGATATTCATGAAATAATTGTACATACATTCATTGACATTTTCCGGGGTATGAAAAGTTTAAAATGTTCATTATATGAATTGTAACAAGTTTATGCCTTGAATTTTAGTGCGATTGATTACAAGCAGTAAATTTGGAATTAATTGATATAATTGGAAAATTGAGGAATTATAATGTATATTTGGTCTAGGAAAAATGCCAAGTGATAAGATAAATTGATACATGAAAATTAGAATGATTAAGCCTATAATTGAGTGACATTTGGCATTGATCATTGTGGGACAAATGGACTAGTAAGTTGATGACAAATGACATTGATTAATCGACAAATGGCTGCTATACTTAAATGACATGTGACCTAGCTTTAATGGTAACATATGGCAGTACCTATACTTGATAAGTGTTGAACATGCCTTTAGACATGTGGCCATTTCATTAGATGACACCTAATACCTTAAGTGTAACATTTAGCAGGAACAAACTTGGTTCAGCTCATTTCTTATCTTTCTTCTGTCACTCACATCATCGAAACTCTCTTATTTCACCCCCCTGAACTTGCTTATGGTTATGCCTAATTGTTGCAAAAATAATCCATGTTTTAGCCTCACAAAGTTAAGTAAAGATTAGCGTGAAATTGCCTTACCAAACATAGCTGAAATCCATTCAAGTTCCACCCTGGATGTGTGATGATTTTGCATTTTTGGAGTACTGGTTTAGAGTGACTTTTGAGCTAAACTGAGAGCTTAACAAGTAAGTAAATAATGTGATCTTTATAGAATGGTTAATGGTAAAAGAATGATACCTGAATTGGAATATATTGCATGTGGGATTGAGGATTAAAGTGTGCTGGAATCTGTTGGCTGTAGTATTTTTACTGAACATGCATATGTATTTTGGCCATAACTTGATCTGTGAATGTCCAAATTGGATGAATTTTGTCTAGAGTAAACTGGAGACATATGACTACGTTTTTAATGAGGAATTGAATATGAATTATGTCCTTAACAGTCTTGAAAATTGACTTGAAGTTGAGAATGGAGTTCTATCGAGGTACGAGAATAGTATGTGGTATTTTGATTATAACTTGCACGATAGTGAACCAAAATGCATGAAATTGATGTCATTAGACACTTAAGACATTTTTTCCCTCTTCATAAAAATTTAAAGCCATCTGAATTGATTTGAAAAAGATTGATTGGATGAAAGTGAGGGAGTCTGCTGGAATATTATGAGCTGGAATATTTTCATTTAACATGCTTCGGTATTTTGATTATATCTTGATTTGTAGATTTCCAAATGAGTTGATTCTTAATTCTGATTAACTTAGAGACTTATGGTTAAAAATTTATTGAAGAAGTATACTTTTAATTTTGTAGAATTTCAAATTTTGGCATGAAATTGAGTCTTAGCTTAAGCTACTACCAGGGACAGAAATCATGTCCTGTAGTTATTGAATAAATTGTATTGATGTAGGCCGAATTAGACTAAGGTATCTTCACCAAATTTGTATATTATTCTCTTATATTTAAATTGGTATAAATTTTGTAATTTTTGGATATTGGAATTGAGAGATATGAGTTGTAAAACTTGACTATATAATCATGCTCTAGCCAAAATTCTAAATGTACACAGTCTGTGGTGTTTGAGCATAAATCATATAATAATAATCCAAATTGTATGATCTTGGTATCATTAGAAACCTAAGACACAGAGGAACAATTTTCTAGAAGAAAGTGTTAAGTAAATACATCATTTTCTTGATCTTATTGCTTATGCAAAGTTGACTCCAATGAGGTGCTTTCAGCAAAAGATGGAATAGTGATTTAGTGTGTGAATTTTGACACAATTGGATTACAATTGATATGTACATCAATTTGTTACAAAAATATACCCAAGAATTTGTCTTTTCACATGCATGATACATGACACCTTTCGATATATATGTGTTTACCTAGTTACAGAAGCAGTACAGTAATGTGAAATTGTTTTAATGTATATAGGAGAGCAAATAGCGCGACCACTTCCAGATATCGCCGGAACATCAAGGCGATAGGCTTAAGGGAGTAATTGTGAGTAACCTAAGATGGTCTCACTTAATTTGATATGATAATTACTGAATTGAATTTGATATATGATGAGTATGTATTGATTGTGTACTGAATTTCAGACAATACTTGTTCGAGGCGTTTGATGCATGTAAATATTATTGGAAGTGCTACTTGTATGTGAATGAGACTGCCCAAATGATTCTCAACTAAAAGTAACTGAATGTTATGACTAATTGTAATGACTGAGATGATGGGAATAAAAGTGATTGATTGTATTTGAATGATTTGTGGCATGCATTTCATTTCAATACATGTAATATAAAGGCAGTTCTGACTGGTGATGCTACTGACTGAGACTGTGACTGAAAAGAGCTTAAAGCTCAAGCACATATGTGATTAGAGTCTAAGGCTCACTATGATCAATGAACCATAACACGGGATATTGAAAAAGTACACAGTCACAACAATGTAAAAACAAATGTGAGTCTCATACATATAGCAGCACATATAATTTGAATTCATTGAATGATTTACAAAGCTATAAGAATGTTAGATGATTGAATACATGGTATTAAACCAATGATTATGTTTTTATTAAAGTGTTATGAAGTAATAGTTTGATTGAAATACAATTTGTTGGTGATAGATCTTGATGATATTCAAGTTGATATGAACTGTGTGACAATATGTTTATGAAGTTATTGTGTGCTATAACATGAGTGAACCACCGAGGATGGTTACTCTATTGAGTTTGCAAAAATTACCAAAATTACACGTTGACAATTTCAGGTTTGAGAGTGAGACGACCTAGCTTCTAAGACTCCATAGAAGCGTATTTTGTGCCACTTTGACATTCAGATATGGCTTAAAGGTTGGTCAGCTGGGAATTGAAGACATAGTTTGTTAATAACTTTTGTGCATTCCTCATGTTTGTAGTCTAATATGTAGAATGAGTTGTTTATGCTCATAGGACGAGGTTGTATAATTATGGATGGTGTTGAACTTGAAGCTACAATGTATATGATGGTATGATATAAAATGAGAAAATTTTGGATGTCAGCAAATGTGTGAATTGTGATTTTAATTTTGATGCCATGTTATAAATTGAAAGTGAGATAGATAACACGTCATTTTTGTCAGGCATGTGCACGTGTGACCAAAGGGCGCACATGCATGTGTCAGATGGGAGTGGGTGTTACAACTCCAGTTTATAAAATTAGGAAGACATTATTCAAATTGAAAACGCAGGCCCAAAAATTATTCTTGATTAAGAGCCTATAGAAGATGGGCTACCTAGTAATTCAGACTTGCCTACTACTTGGGCTTGGTTGTTCTCCAATCTCTACCACCTGTTTAATCAGTTTAAGATTGAGGTTTATCCAAATTGGTCCTATACCCACTTAATTCATCGTCAAAATAAGAGAAAAGCTTCTCCTGACTGCATACGCTCTTCCAAATTATGTCTAAAAAGGTAAAAGCCAATGGAACATCCATCATGTCAACTCTACTTTAATGCCTCATCTCCTTTGGACACTATATTTATCAATACAACATTTATGCTTCGGCGTTTCAGGTCCTAAAATATTTGTTACCGAGTACGAGAAGGATTAAACAGGATAAGCTTAATGAGCTTTGAGCCTAGGTTGTCAAGAGGTAGAACCAAAGCTGAGGCCTAATGACCAAAGAAAGCATAAGTCCTGTCACTTTCAAGTAGCTATTAGATCCTCTCCTTGTCAAGTAATATTAAACTTTAGCAATATCCACCTTCACTAGGATCAATTTTCCACTTGATGACATTTGTTTTCCTATCATCACCTGAAAATAGAATCGGATCCGAGTTTGGTGATATAGTTAAAAATAATTTCACATCACTAATAACATTCTCTTCATTATATTTTTAAGGATGCTTTACACTCTAGCACTATGAAATATGCTATTATTCTTTCCATTTGATCATTTATATGAATATTTTTATTTTGTATTATAGTAGTCAAAACATGAACTAGTATTGTTATTTCTAAAGTCCACTTTTAAAGCTTTTTATTTAGATTGTTATTGTTAATGGCTAATGTTACTAGACTCAAGTTCTTCTATCCATAATTACAGTTTTCTTTGTTGTTGATAAGGTCATTGTAGAATATTTCAACACAATCCAAATATACACTAAAGAAACTAAGTTAGATTAAGAATTATATGTAAACATTTCACTATAGTATTCCACCACGTCTGTCAGATGACCCAGCCTCTTCCACCATTTTTTTCAAAGTAACTCCTCCTAAAACCCATCTCTATCTCTTTTAACATAGGTCTTCTCCTACACCGTACATTTGTTACCCATCCATCTTCCTCTCACTCGTTTTCATCTCAACATTCTTCACTTTCTCCCAGACCACCTAACATTTACCTACCTTGTCTTCATTGCTTAAATATATTAAAGTGACTTTCTGAAGCTAATAAGTATTTCACTTTTTATAATATTCCTATGAAATATTGTTTGTACATGATTTCTTTCTACATGCAAGGGGATGCATTTAGTTTAAGCGAGGTTTAATAACCACCAATTGTCCTCTTGGGATGCATTTATCAGAGTATTAAAATTAAGATTCGAACCTTCTTCCTTTGAAAATTGTTAAGTTGATTTATTTAAATTGGAACAATCAAAGTCTATCATGGAGGATCAACTAGCTTTTAAAAGGTTGTGTAACTGAATGATGTGTTGGCATGAGTTATGAGAATTAATTTGTATAGAAATTATAGCTGTATAAATTTCAAATTTTCAAGTATATGCATGAGTATAGCCTTAAATCTTGTATAGATATATATAGCTTCCTAAAATCTCTCCCTTGTATTTGTATATATGCTGGATTCAAATTATGAATAATATGTGTGATTGTGATCTCTGACATGGTATCAGAGCGGTTTCATATTCCTTATGAATTGACGTCAAAAGGAATTTAAGCTGCTGAAAAAGGCCATAAAAGATCATACTGAATTAACATTAACCCCTTACTCCTCAACCAAATCCCTACTTCATAATCTAACAACCAAAATAACCGCTGTCATGTCACAAACCCAGATCTCAGCTATCTCTAACTTCACAATAGTACCAATAAACATTAAGTTAAATGGATCGAACTATGCCTTATGGTCCCAAGTTGTTGAGATGTATATCTCAAGCAAAGACAAACTGGGATATATTAGTGGATACCTTCCACAACCACCAGAGACAGACCCATCTTTTCGTAAATGGAGAACAGAGAATGCCAGCGTGAAAGGTGGTTGATCAACTCAATGGAGCCATCCTTGGTTGGGAATTTTATTCGATTTTCCACGGAAAAACAGGTTTGAGTAACTATCGCTATTACTTATTTTGACGGATCTAACTCATTATAGGTTTATAATCTTTGACGACAGGTATCTTGTATGCAGCAGAATGGTGGATCTATAGATAAATACTACAATGATCTACAAGGATTATAGCGTGAAATCGACTTTTGTTATCCCAACCCAATGAAATGTGCTACAGATATATAGAAATGTAATTCTCTTCTCTAGGAGGAAAGAGTTTATATTTTTCTAGATGGATTAGAGATAGGCTTGATAATATCAGAAGTGATGTTCTTTAGCTAAATCCATTCCTAATCATTAAGCAAGCCTATGCATATGTCCGAAGAGAATATACACAATAAACTATGATGATGTCTAGATTAGAGAATGATTCTAATGATGTTGTCATGGTGACTAACGGAGTTAAATATGGTCAGCCATACCTGATGAGGAACAAAACTTCAACCAAATCAAAGGGCCAACTTGATGGTGGAAAGTGTACCCATTGTGGTCACACGAAACACACCCAAGATACGTGCTTCAAGTTACATGGGTACCCAGATTGGTGGTATGAATTACAAGCAAAAATTAGCAGGATACTACAATTACTTCTAGAAAAAAAGGTCGCTCTGCTGTTGCTACTGCTGAATGTCAATTATCCCTTATTCTTATCACAAACTCTTCTACTATAGATCTTGAGGGAGGCAAATCTGGTTATGCTCTTTACACCTCTGATACTTTAAATCATGATGGTTGGATTATTGAATCTTGAGCCACAAATCACACAACTTTTGATTCTAATGATTTCTTCAAAGTGACACCACCACGACGAACTTGTATTATGAACATCCAGTTGTAGGGGCTGGAATTGATTCAATATCACCATCTCTGTCCTTATCTCATACACTCTTGGTTCCATGGCTATCAAATAAATTGATTTCAGTGAGTCAAATTACTGAAGAATTGAATTGTGTGATACCAATGTATTCGAGTTTTTGTCTTATACAGGATATTCTTAGCAAGGAGATAATTGGGTATAGTACTAAGAGAGGGGGGCTATATTATTTAGACGATTTCAGTCCAGGTCGAGCCAATAATATCAGTAGCAAAAAAGGACAAATATGGCTTTGGCATCAACGCTTGAGGCATCCGTCATTTGGTTATTTACGACAGTTATTTCCAAAATTGTCTTCCTAGTTACAGAATCAGGATTTGAGATGTGAAACATGTATTTTGGAAAAGAATCATAAAGTCTGTTATCCACCAAGCTTGAATAAAAATAATGCTCTTTTCTTTTTGGTACATTATGATGTTTGGGGACCTTCCCCAATAATTACTTCCTCCGATTATTGATGGTTTGTGATCTTTGTTGATGATTGTACACGCATGACATGGCTCTACCTAATGAAGGCAAAAATGAAGTATTTTCCATTTTTCAAGCCTTTCATGCTATGGTACAAACTCAATTCACAGCCAACATACAGGTCTTTCGGTCAGATAATGGAGGGGAATTTATCAATAATAAATTCCAGGCTTATTTTCAACAACGTGGACTTCTTCGTGAAACATCATGCTCACAAACCCTACAACAGAATGGGATTGCAGAGAGGAAAAATCGTTATATATTAGATACCACACGAGTGTTAGTTTTTGGCACAAATGTACCCAATCGTCACTGGGATGATGCTATCACAATAAGTGTTTATTTGCTAAACGTGATGCCTTTCAAAGTCTTAAATTTCAAAACTCCTTTGCAGTTTTTGTCCACTCATACACCTCTACCTGCAGTTCTTATGCTTTCTCTGTGTGTTTTCAGTTGTGTCGGTTTTGTTCATCTTCATAAAAATCAACGGACTAAACTGGATCCTTGTGCTATTCGGTGCGTATTTTTGGGCTACGGATTATATAAGAAAGGGTAAAGGTACTTTAATTCCGTACCTATATCTCTATGGACGTGACATTCCTAAAGTCAGAGTCGTTCTTTCAAAACACAGTATCTAACTCAACTCTTCAGGGGGAGTCTATGGTTGAAGAGCCAATTTGGTTTCCAAAAGGAGGAACAATGATAGAAGTTGAAGTTGAAATCAATAGTGGGAATGTAGCACTCGAGGCACCAGAAACTGGGAAACTTGGAAATGATGTTCCTGATGAACAACTTGCAGATGGAAAGCATGCTACACCAATTGCACTCCAATCTGATAATGGAGTAGATGCCACCTCGTTTCTCATCTCGGTACCCATAAAATCTCCTTAGACTGAGAATATTCCTGAGGTAAGTTCTCCTACTACTCACCCTTATGCTAAGAACTTGGATACTTTTAGTTATGTTTTTCCTTTTAGGCACAATCGTGGAAAACCACCAAAGAGATACTATCCTGATGAACAAGAAAGGAGGATCGAATATCCAATTGCTAATTATGTGTTCTCTCCGAAACTATCCAAGCTAATTGAGACATTCATAGAAATATTGTCCTCTCATCACATTCCAAGCAGTGTTGAAGAAGCTCTGATTAACCCAAATTGGGTTTAAGTTATCGAGGAAAAGTTGAAAGCCTTGCAGAAAGACAAGACTTGGAAGCTGGTTCCACTTCTAGAGGGAAAAAAACAAGTGGGATGCAAGTGGGTGTTTTCTATAAAATACAAAGCCGACGGATTGATTGACAGGTACAAAGCTAGGCTTGTGGCTAAGGGATTCACACAAGTTTATGGTGTAGATTACTTGGAGACATTCTCCCCAGTAACAAAATGAAATACAGTTAGAGTGTTAATATCTCTTGCAGCAAATTTGGATTGGGCGTTACACCAACTAGATGTAAAAAGTGCCTTTCTTCATGGCAGAGTTAAGGTTTTCGTACCGTATCGGCCGAAAAACGGTACGAAACTAAAATTTTTAGTACCAGTGATCTGTACCAGTTGATACCAGTGATTTCTGATGGTACCGACCGGTATTTAAAATACCGGCTAAATACCGACCGATATTGAAAATTTGAAAAAAAAAGGGAGGACTTTTTTGAAAAATAATTACCTTCCTCCCCCTCCAGTCGTCCGGCATCTGTAACCCATCTCTCCGACTCTCACATTTTCTCTCTCTCTCTCTCCTCTTTTTCTCCCAGCCACCACCGTCTCTCCCTCACTGCCTCATGTGTTGCTGTCACTGACCACTACTCCGCGATCCTCTCTTCCTCACGTGCCCAACACCTAAGCCAATCACACAAGCCTCCACAACCACCACTAGTTCCTGTTATTATAAATCTGAACTTCATACACAAAATCAAACTTTTTTCTTTGTAACTAACCTTGACCCAAAAGAATGAAAGCTAAGACACAAAAACACAACAAAGAAAAAGAAAATGCCAGAAAAGAAGGTAAATAGAAGAAAGTCGGTGGAAGGAAAGAGAGAGAGCAAAGAAAATGCCAGAAAAGAATGTGAATAGAAGATAGTCGGTGGAACTTGAAAAGAGAGAGAACAAAAGATAAAGCAATGTCCTCTCTTTCTAGAAGCTTTCCTTATTTATTTAATTATTGAAATTATGAAAATGCAGTGTAAAATTATAAATGAGCCCATTTATATTCATATAGTAATTCATATCTATAGGGTTACGAATATTTTTGATAATTATAATTAACATTATAAAATTAGACAAAATTTTGAATTTAAAATTTAATTTATCCTAAAATTATCCTTTTGTAAAATAAGGTTAATAAAGCCCTTTGCATTTTTAAATTTTAAAGGAACAAAAAAGAAAATAAATCAAATTTTAGTTAGTAATAATGTTAGAAATAAAATTCTATTGACAACAAAAATATAGTTTCTTTAAGAGAAAAAATATTATAAGTATATTCAGCCAATTCATTTCTCATTTCATACTTAATTAGTAATTTATTAAATATTATTTTGTATATTATTATACAAATGATATTATTTTTATAATTTACATCTAAATTAAAACTTTTTCTCAAAAATTTCTTGTAAACATATAAATTCACTTAATTTATTGATAAAAATCAAAATCAAAAATAAAAATGAACATATATAAGCTTTATCATATAAATCAAAAAAATTTTGGAATAAGTTATAAAATAAAAAATTCTTTTCTACAATATATTGAAGAAATTTTTAAAAAATTTAGAGACTATTTTGCAATGTTTAAAAAAATCAAGGACTATTTTATAAATTTAAAAAATTGTCCAAAACAGTACCCGATATTAAAATCCCGTCATGAATTCTTGTTGTAAATTATAATAATTTGAGAGTTAAGGATAATTATTATTCATTTTATTAGATGTTTTAATGTAATTATTATTTATTATATAATGAAAATTGAAATTGTAATATTTTAAATACTTTATATTGTTCTT
>JAOQMS010000004.1:4614203-4646014 GCA_027563885.1 Erythroxylum longipes | reverse complement strand
CGAAAATTTCCCGAAAAATTTCTAAAATTCACTAAAAATCAGAAAACCAAAATAACCCTCTCCAACACAATTTTTTATACACACTAATCATATTTTTCACAATTCCCATTTCTTCACAAAAATACCGGGAAATGTCACGAATGCATGTACAATCATTTACATGTGCAAACATTCACTATTCACTTACATGTGTATGCATGAACATGTCATTACAATTTTAAGCACTTATAACCTATTCCAAATGACTATTTTATCCTTCCCATTGGTGAGGGGATGTTACATAAAAGGGTATAAAGACTGGGACAAAGGTAACCGCAATGGTCAATGAAGACTGTGTTTTGTTGTGAATAATGTTCATTTTGTTATTGTTAATGACTTGTACTCAATATGATGAGACAGTTTGTATTTTGCTTATATGGTTTTTAATATTTGTAAACAGGAGGAAATTTGGTTTTCAATCCATGTAATATGTTTTGTGATATGTCATTACATTATGTACAATATGTTTAAAACATAATGAAATGTAATGTAATGTGTGATGCTTGTAATTATTGGTATGATATGTTTTAGGTGATGTTATGTGTGGCATCTGCATATCCTCCCAGGGGTATGTGGGCGTTACAACAAAAATCACTGCAGTAGTATAAGGAGGAAGCTAGCAACAAAATGCACAGAGGAGTAATTAGGAGAAAAACAACGCAACATATAGCAGATGGAAGAGACTAAAAACAACACAGTAGCAGGTGGAGTAAAACGACAACAACATAGAGCATAAACATAGACAATGCAAAAACACAGACATTTCCATAGGCCGTCAATTTTGTTGGAGGGTCTTAAATGAAGAGGTGAATAGTAAGATGGACCAATCATTAATTTGACAAATCAAAGAACAGTAGAAAAAAGCTTACAAAAAGAGAACAGTGAGTGCAGAAAGAGGTAAGTGCTTCTAGGGGGCTTCAATTGGGGTATTTCAATGGAGCTGAAGCATTTTCTTTGGAGAGACCCAATAAGGGCTATATGTCCCGAAGCCAATTTGGAGGTGACATCGACGCCAACAACCTGGGTTAAGTGTATTTCACAGTTTTTGTTATTTCTTTCTCTCATTAGGAATTGATTATGTTGTCTTGTGTTTGTTGAATTGGATTTTGTGAAAAGATGATTTTAATGCATTCATTGAATCGCTTATTTACAAACCTACTGCTAGAATTTTGATATAATCTGTAATTGTTATGTTGAAATTCATATGTAGCGACTAATGATTCGTAAACGTTAGGGATAACATGACCTATGTTAAATGAAGCATCGTATGTGGTTGCTTCCTTTATTAATCAGTTTTCCTAATTCTTAATGCTACTGCCTAAATAAATCTAGAGATCATATCCTAGGTTATTCAATGGTTAGATTTAATTAACAATTGTATCTTGATTAAACACTACCTGAGGTAAAACTTGGGTTAATTATTATCCCATGATTAATATTTTCTAAGAGAGGTTTGAGAACAACAAATCAATGAAATATGTTTAATTAGGGTGTAGGTCGAAATTGAACCAAAGAACAGGTCCCTACTGAAATCCCCAATTTTATCATTTTTCGCATGTTTTCTTTAATTTGTTTTCATTAGGTTAGTTTTATTTTATTTTCTTATTTAAAAATCTAAAAAGGTGAGGAGACATTCGAGATCTTTCAAGAAAGCATGGACTCAGTAGAGATCAGAAATCTAAGGATAGGGAGGACACTAAATGGGAATGATGATCAACTAAGGCCCTATTCGGAGCAACCTTACATCGAAGTGGCACTAACTGTAATACCTGAATATCACAATTTTCTCACATAAGGAGAAGTAAGGATTCGAGCTAGCGACCCTAAACAAAGGCGCTTCTTGGGAGGTAACCCAAGGGAAGTAAATTTCTTTTCTTTACATTTCTGCATTTCTTTTTATATACATGTGTGTTCTTTGTTGGTTTGTTTCTTGCTTGTTCTAAGTTTTCAATCAAAATGAGAGAAAGAATAAAACAAATAAAAAAACATTTTCTCATTTTCTATTGCTTCTAGGATTATATAATAATGAATTGACTAGAAAATTTCATAACAACTTTAGCATGTACTTTTGCTCTTATGATTGGTTAATGTGCATTATCTTTAGAAGAGTAGTGACTAGTGGTAGACAAAGTTGGTAAGATTTTGGGCCTTATTAGACTGACACATTCATATCAGTCTCATTTTCTTTTGATAATGTGTAACCTTTTATGACATGTACATCCTGATTTTGCCTTGAATTTTTATTCGAGACGACATTTTTATCACATGCATTAACATAGACATGATTAGGCATTCTTTGCATTTCTGAACTACATTAACCAAACAACTAGCCATTATATGATTTGCCTTTTTAATAAGCTTCCTTGAGCTTTAATTTCCTTTTCTTTTTGTATTAGCCCATTACATGCTTGAACTTAACCAAATATCCTACCCAAGCCATAAAGCTAGTGGAACATTTGTGATTGTTGAGTTTATGGATGTACAAAATTCTAAGTGTGGGGGTGTACATATATATAGATTTGCTATAATGATTGGGATGTTATTTTATATCTTATCATTGAAATTCCCATGTTGATGTATTTTATTTTCCTTTTTATAAGAGAAAAGGAAAGAAAGGAAAAGAAAGAAAGAAAAGAGAAAAGAAAAAGAAAAAAGAGAAAAAATTTGAAATTTTTTAAAAATAAATGTATTAATGAGGAACTACATATATGTTGAAAACTTGTTTATGATTAATGCATCCTCCTAAAGTTGTAATATATGTGTTACTGGAGTAAGTTGAATAAGAGGTAGATGTTGGCTTAGAAGGTTAACTCTTTTGTGGTTTCAATGTATTGTCATCATTTGTATGAGTGATTCCTTCGGATTAGTATATACTTCATGTGGTTTATATGTGAGAGCTGAATTGGGATGTGAAATATAAGTGTTGCAATTGTCATAGCTGACGGTACCTAGTTTTGTATGAATGCTAACTTGTGCACTTGGTGGTATAATTGAGTATTACTTTTGTTTCACTTGCTTTAGTGACTTTTATGCTACTTGACCAAAATACATCTCACCTTACCTTTGCCCATATTACAACCTTGAAAAGTCCTTTGATCCATGATTTTGCATGTGAACATTACTAGTGGAGAAATGAAATGATATGCGAAGTTATGGAAAGACATAAGCATGAATGGTATTGAGTGTACCCATCGCCATATTTTAGTTAAACACATTTTCCAAGTCTACCAGTAGATTGGTCAATTTTTGAAGATGATGAATGTTGATTGATCGTGAGTAAAAGAATAGAATGTTAAGTTCTACTCTAATTTTTGAAATTCATTCATCTTTGTTTATGATTATGTATTCTTAGAACATATGAGAATTGAGTCAATGTTTTTGGGTCTATGAGCTTAATTTTAATCTTTTTCCAGAGGACGGCTAAAATGCTAAGTGTGGGGGAATTTGATAAGTGTAAAATATTACATCTTTTATCTTCCTAAACTTAGTCTATAAATTATTTTTATTACACATTTGGTCATGATTATTCATATTTTATTAGTTAAAACCTAAAATTATTTATTTTAAATTTTACTGTAAAATTGGCCTAAGTTGAACTATTTTTTTAAGCTTAATGGACTGATGTAATTGTGTTAATTATGTGGAGATGATTAAAACTCTAGCAGTCCACCATTAAGCACTACATGCATTAAAACGACAGTCTATGTAGCAACATAAGGAGGAAGACAAAAGCAACACGGGCTAGTAGAGAGGAGTAATTAGGAGCAAAACGACGCAACATGTAACAGATAGAAGAGACCAAAAATATCATAGCAGTAGGTGGAGTAAAATAACAGCAGCATGAAATGTAAACGCAGACGATGTCTGCACAGAGTAAGTGCGGAATGTACGTGTTTCATGCAGACATCCTGTGGAAACGTAGACATTTCTATAGGCAGCTTACGAAAAGAGAACAATTAGCAAAGAAACAGGGAGTCGCTACTAGGGGGCTTCAATTGGGGTATTTCAATGGGGTTGAAGCATTTTCTTGGGAGAGACGCATGAAGGGTTAGATGTCCCAATGCCGATTCGGAGTTGAAATCGACGTTGATGACTTGGGTTAAATGTATTTCATCGTTTTTGTTGTTTCTTTCTCTCATTAGGAATTGATTGTGTTATCTTGTGTTGATTGAATTGGGTATTGTGAAAAGATGATTTTAATATATTCATTGAATTGTTTATTTACAAACCCATTACTAGAATTTTGATATAATCCGTAATTGTTATGTTGAAATTCATGTGCAGCGACTAATGATTCATAATCAATAAGGATAGCATGACCTATGTTAAATGATACATCGTATGTGGTTGTTGCCTTAATTAATTGATTTTTCTAATTCATAATGCTACTACCTAATTAAATCTATAGATCGCATCCTAGGTTATTTGGTGGTTAGGTTTAATTAGCAATCGTATCTTGATTAAACACTACATAAGGGAAAACTCCAGTTAATTATTAACCCATAATTAATAGTTGCTAGGAGAGGTTTGAGAACAACAAATCAATGAAATATATTTGATTAGGGTGTAGGCAGATATTGAACCAAAGAACTATGTCCCTACGGAATTCCTCACTTTTATTATTTTCCCATGTTTTCTTTAATTTGTTTTCATTAGGTTAGTTTTATTTTATTTTCTCATTTCAAATCCAAACTCCAACCTAGCGTTAAACCTAAACACCAATTATTTTCATTTCAACAACTTTTCACACACTCTCTGTGGGATTGATCTATACTCACCACTACTATAGTTGTAGTCTAGTTATTTTATTTTGATTAGCATTACGACGCGCTATCAGATACTAACATGGAAACCTTTCAAGATGAAAGTCAAATATCATCTTCAAAAACCATGGTCCAAGATAAAGCAGCTGAATGTACCAAGAAAACTTTGTCAAACCATTATGAACTCCAGGGACAGGACTACAATAATATTACCATTATTTCACCCGAGGCCATTCACGCACCTAGTACCTCAGCCAACACTATGCCATCTCCCAACAAACCTATAACACCTAACTCCATTCCCATTGTGGATTCATGCACTAAAGCAATAACTACTGGGGATATACATATATACCTCCATTCCCACTGTGGATTCATGCACTAAAGCAATAACTATTGGGGATATATATATATCCAAACAGTAGAGAGGAGAAGACCAAAAAGGTGTAAGAATAAAAACTGCACTAGTCTATCCTCTTAAATGTTTATCATATATTGGAACGTACAGGGAATAAATAGTCCCTCTAAACTTTTTCTTTTGAGGGATTTCGTCTTCAATGAAAAACCTTTGATAGTTGCTCTTCTTGAAACTAAATTAAACTTCGAAAATCTAAGCAAGCTTCAGATCCTTAGCCTATAATGGAGTGTACTCTCATTCCACTATCATCAGGTTCTTTGTCAGATCATACTATGTTATAAGAAGGATGAGCTCAAGATTGATTTAATCGATTATAATGAATAAGCTATACATCTTCATCTGACCTTTCTGCAGGAGAACATCGATATCAATATTTCCATTATCTATGCGAGTAACTACACTTTCTAAAGGAAAAGCCATTGGAATAATCTCAAAGCAATTAGCAAATACATTGTTAAACTTTAGTTGATATATGGTGAATTTAATTCTACCCTCTTCACTTTAGAGGTTCAAGGCCACTGTTATATCATGAATCATTCAGATGATTTCAAAACTTTGTTCAGGATATCAACGTGACTAATATGAAATTCATTGGACACACCTTCACTTAGTCAAACACACAGTCCTTTTTTTAGCATATTCCGAAAAAACTTGACCATGCCCTTGTTAAGATACTTGGTTACGTTCATTTCCAAACAACTTTGCTAATTTCAAGGATCCTTTATTCTCGAATCACAACCGTATTATAATTGATGGTTTATTTCAAAAATATACCACCCACTCTCTTTTTAAATTTAATAACCACCTCATACATGATCCTAGCTTTCCCGAAGCTTGCAGGAAAGGTGCTCAACTCCAATGTGTGGGAACCAAGCAATTTTGTTGTATTCAAAAATGGAAACTTATCAAATAAAAGCTTAAAATTTTAAACCGCATCAAAGGCTCCACTATGTCAGTTATTCAATCTAGAATAGTAGACCTTGAAGCTAATCAATCCATGTTAGAACTAAACACTACCGATAAATAGCTTCTGGAGTGGGAGAAATTGGTAATTACAACATACATGCATACTATTGAAAATCACCACTCTTTGATTCAACAAAGAGCTAAAGTAAACTAACTCAAAGATGGTGATCAATGCACAAACTTATTTTTCAAATCCATACTAATAAGGAAGATGACCGGCGCGTCATGACGCTAGTCAAAATAAAATAACTAGACTACTACTACTATAGCAGTGGTGAGTCTAGGACAATCCCACGGAGAGTGTGTGTAAAGTTGTTAAAATGAAATTAATCGAAGTTTAGGTTTGGGGGGTTTGGATTTTTGAAATAGGAAAATGAAATAAAACTAACCTAATCAAAACAAATTAAAGAAAACATGCAAAAAATGATAAAAATGGGGAATTCAATAGGGACTCGGTTCTTTGGTTTAGTCTCAAACTACACCCTAATTAAGCATATTTCATTGATTTGTTGTTTTCTAACCTCTCTTGGAAACTATTTATCATGGGTTAATAATTAACCTAATTTTTCCTTAGGTTTTGCTCAATAAAGATACGATCATTAATTAAACATAACCACCGAATAACCTGATATACGATCTCTAGATTTAATTAGGTAGTAGCATTATGAATTAGGAAAACTGATTAATCAAGGCAATAACCACATATGATGCATCATTTAATCTAGATCATGTTATCCTTAGTGATTATGAATCATTAGTCACTACACATGAATTTCAATAACAATTATAGATTACATCGAAATTCTAGCAATGGGTTTACAAATAAATGATTCAATGAATGCAATAAAATCATAATTCACAATCCTAATTCAATAAACACAAGATAACATAATCAATTCCTATGAGAGAAAGAAACAAAAAAAAAAAATTCACTTATCCTAAGTTGTCAGCATCGATGTCACCTTCGAACTTGCAACGGGATGTCTAGCCATCTATGGGTCTCTCCTAGAAAAATACTTCTGCCTTGATTAATAACCCTACTGAAGACCCCCTTCAGTTCTTCACTCACTGCCACAAGCTTCTCTTCTCCTCACCCCTATTCATCGATTTGACAAATAAAGATTAAGGTCCACCCTACTATTCACTCTCCTTTCTTTCTTCTCTGCTGCCACTCTACTTTGTTTTCACTTACGCCACTCTTTTTTCTCTTCTTTTTTTTCTCTTCTGTTTTCCATCCACCTACTATCTCTTTTCTCCCTCACTGTGCTTGATGTGATAATTTAAGATCAATGGACTACATATTGTTCATGTAACTTTTAACCCTCACGCACCTTCTCCATGCTTTGGCCAAACATCTAACATGAAACGCAGACGTGGTCTGCATTTACTCTCCTGCCCAACGACTACCTAGGTTGCGTCTGCTGTTGGCCAAACGATGATATTTTTTCTTTGCCAAACATCCTCTAGCTGCTGCGTTTCATTCGTCAAACTCCTGTCCTCAAGCACTGATGGTAATGTCGTATTACTGGATTTTTAAAAGCCAATTGAGCTGCATTTTGTAGTAAGGAGGACCTCCAAAGATGTTGTCGTTTGGTGTGCATGAAAAGCTCTAAGGGATGCCATTTTGGACAAGTTTTGGCTCTCCATTATACACATTTGGATGCCATTTTGGACATCCTCTTTAATGATTGTCCAAGTCTTTTCTTTTCATTTGTTATCTGTATTATGAACAGCCTTCCTAAGAGCTAATGGCTTCAAAACTTTATGATTTAATCTTGTATTTGTATTCTACTAAAATCAATAGGAACACAAAATAAGCAATTAAACATAAAAATAGGAGTGAATTGAAATGAAATAACATATAAAAATATAGAAAAATCTATTCCTATCAAATACCCCTATACTTAGCTTTTAGTTGTCCTTGGGCAAAACATTAAAATTAAGCTCAAAGACCCGAAAACATTAACTCATTTCCCATATTTTCCAAGACTATATAATCATAATAAAAAATGAATGACTTTAAAAAATTATAGCAATAATTCAACATTCAATTCTTCTACTCATGATCAATAAACAAACATCATTTTCAGAAACCGAGCCATCTAATGGTAGACGTAAAAATTGTGTTTAAGTAAAATATATCTATTGGTACACTCAATGCATTTATGATCATGACAATCTATAACCTTGTGTGTCATTTTATTTCTCCACCACTACAATTCGCATTCAAAATTATGAATCAAAGGACTTTTTAGGGTTGTAATGTGGGTAAAGGTAAGGTGAGATGTGTTTGGGTCAGGTAGGATGAGAGCCATCAAATCTAGTGAAACAAAATTAACACTCATTAAAAACCAGGTACCATCAACTATGACGAATGCAACATTTACATTTCACAACTCATTTCAGCTCTTACACATAAACCACATGAAGCATATACCAATCTGAAAGAATCACTCATACAATTTATGCCAACAATACATTGAAACCACAAGAGTGAACCTTCCAAGCCAACATCTACCTTATATGCAACATAATCAAATATCACACTCAATACAACTCTAGGAAGATGCATTAATCATAAATAACTTTGCAAACTCATATGCACTTCCTCCTTCATAAATTCATTTAAACATATTTTTTCATTCTTTTTATTTTTCTCTTTTTTTCTTTTCTTTTATTATGATTTTCACTTTTCTTTCTTTCTTTCCTTTCTCTCTTTTTTTAAATTAAAAGAAACTACATTAACATGGGAATTTCAATGATAAGACATAATAAAACATCCCAACATTAACTAATCCTCACATATGTACACCCCACACTTATAATTTTGTACATCCACAAACTCACCAATCACAAATGTTTCATTAGCCTTATGGCTTGGGTAGGACATTTGATTAAGTATAAAGCATGTAATGTGGTTGATACAAAAACAAAGGTATAAAGATCAAAGGGGTTTATCAAAAAAAATCATATAATGGCTAGGCTATTTGGCTAATGTAATTTAGAAAAGCAAAGAATTTCGAATCATATACATGTTAATGCATGTGACAAAAAAAAAATGGTCTCGAATAGAAATTCAAGGCCAAATCAGGGTGCACGTGTCATGAAGTTCACACGTTACCAAAAGGTAATGAGACTGATATGAAAGTGTCAGTCAAGTAAGTCTCAAAATCTCACTGGCTTTGTCTACCACTAGTCACTACTCTTATAAAGATAATGCATATCGATCTATCACAAGATTAAAAATACATCCTAAAGTTTCCATAAAGTTCTTTAGTCAACTCATTCTCTAATCATGACTATATAGTCCTAGAAGCAATAGAAAATGAGAAATTGTTTGTTTGTTTGTTTGTTTGTTTCTCTCATTTTGATTGAAAACTTAAAACAAGCAAGAAACAAAATAACATAGAAACACACATGTATAAAAAGTAATCCAGAAATGTAAGGAAAATAAATTTACTTCCCTTTGGTTGCCTCCCAATAAGCGCCTTTGTTTAGGGTCGCTGGCTCGACTCTATGTTTCCTCCTCATGTGTCCAAATTGTGATTTCAAGTGTCACATGTGGCTCCTCCATGTTAGGTTCTTCGAGATAGGGTTTCAGTTGATGGTCTCTCATATTCAGCATTTTCCATATCCATTGACTTTCAATCTAGATTGAGTCCATGCACTTTGGAAAGATCCCAAATGTCTCTTCGCTTTTTTCTTCCTCATTTAATTCCTCTAATCTACCATGTAAAGGTGAAGAGTTATTATAAAAAATAATCATGAACTCAGTACTCACCTCTGAGCTAAAAAATATGTCTTTTTTTTCTTAAAGCTCCTCCTCTGCATCTTCTACATAAGCAATTCATTGAGGGTTGACCTCAAAATTCTTAAGCTCCTCATCACTTTGTAAAGTTTCCGCACAAACTTCCTTTGGGTACACTTTGGGTTGATACAGCTGCTCCTCTTCGCTTTGTGGTTCCAGTTGATTGATATCTCCCTATCGAGGCAATGCATTTTGCTAGAATTGTAGAGCATCTTATCAGATTTAATGTACACCTTGCTGAAACAACTATTGCATATTCTATTGGAACTGCTACATATACTATTGAATTTGAAGATTGTTAGTAGACATAATATGAAGTATTTCTGCTAGAGATGTACCTGAGTCATGTTCACTCTCCGAATCTTGGGCACTAGACTATGTAGTTTTTGGAAATTGCCCTCCATCCTGCTAGAATTATAGAGTATTCTGTTGCAATTGCAAAGTATTAATGTTCACAATATTAATAAACTCTTCCAGAGATGGATTGAAGTCATGATAGGAATTTTTTGGTTTATATAAGAATTGTTGTGCGTCTTGCAAACTATCATAGAAGTAATTCTGATGATTATCCCATCCATAACAAAAGTTAGTTTTATTAGTCCAAAAATTATTATAGAATTGGGAATATGAGTTATAAAAGAAATTACCTCCATCCATATTGAAATTCTTTTCACAAACACGAAACAAAAAAATGAAAAGATCATGAAATAACTGAAAAAATCAATTACAAAAAAATATATGCAAAAAACCAATTAAATCACAAACAGAAACTAAAACACCACAGTCCCCAGCAACGACGCTAAAATTGATCGATGCGTTGTAAAGCTAATCAAAATAAAATAACTAGACTACTAGTATAACAGTGGTGAGCCTAGGTCGATCCCACAAAATGTGTGTGTAAAGTTGTTGAAATGAAATTAATCGGTGTTTAGGTTTGGGGGTTTTGGATTTTTGAAATAGGAAAATAAAATAAAACTAACCTACTGAAAATAAATTAAAGAAAACATGCGAAAAATGATAAAAATGAGGAATTCAGTAGGGACCTGATTCTTTGATTCAATCTCGACCTACACCCTAATTAAGAATATTTTATTGATTTGTTGTTTTCTAACCTCTCTTAGAAACTATTAATCGTGAGTTAATAATTAACCTGAGTTTTCCCTTAGGTTTTGTTTAATCAAGATACGATCATTATTTAAACCTAACCACTAAACAACCTAGGATACGATCTCTAGATTTAATCAGGCAGTAGCGTTATAAATTAGGAAAATTGATCAATCAAGGCAATAACAACATATGATGCGTCATTTAACGTAGATCATGTTATCCCTAATAATTACGAATCATTAATCACTACACATGATTTTCAGCATAACAATTACAGATTACATCAAAATTCTAGCAATGGGTTTGCAAATAAACAATTCAATGAACACGTTAAAATCATCTTTTCACAATCCTAATTCAATAAACACAAGATAACATAATCGATTCCTAATGAGAGAAAGAAAGAACAAAAACAAAGAAATAAACTTATCCTAGTCGTCGACGTCTATGTCACCTCTGAATTGGCATTGGGATGTCTAGCCCTCTATGTGTTTCTCCCAGAAAAATACATCAGCCCCCATTAATAAACCTACCGAAGCTCACTTCAGTTCTTCACTGTCTACCACAAGCTTCTCTTATCCTCACTCCTATTCTTTGATTTGACAAACAAAGATTAAGGTCCACCCTACTATTGACTCCCTTTTTTTCTTCTTTACCGCCACTCTACTATGTTTTTACTCACGCCACTCTTTTTTCTCTTCTTTTGTTTATCTTCTGTTTTCTAACTGGCCATTATCTCTTTTCTCCCTCACTGTGCTTGATGTGACAATTTAAGATAAATGGACCACCTACTGTTCATGTAACTTTTAACCTTTAAGCACCTTCTGCATGCTTTGGCCAAATGTCTCCATTTGATGCATAACGTTTGCATCAAAAGTGGATGTGGTCTGTGTTTCATGTATAACATTTGCATCAAACGCAGACATGGTTTGTGTTTGCTCTCCTGCCTAATGACTATGTTCTGAGTTGTGCCTACTATTAGCTAAATGACAACGTTTCTTCTTTGCTAAACATCCTCTAGCGGTTGCTTGTCATATGTGAAACTCCTCTCCTCAAACGCTAATGGTTATGTCGTGTTGTTGGATTTTTAAAAGCCAATTGAGTTGTATTTTGAAGGAACTAGGACCTCTAAAGATGCTATCGTTTGGTGTGCAAGGAAAACTCCAAGGGTTACCGTTTTAGACAGTTTTCTGGCTCTCTATTAAACACATTTTGTTGTTGTTTTGAATAACCTCTTTAATGCTTCACCAAATCTTTTTTTAAACTTTGTTAGTTGTATTATGGATAGCCTTCCTAGCTCCTAATGGCTTCAAAACTTTATACTTTAATCTTGTATTTGTATTCCATCATTAAATCCACATGTAAAATTAATAGGAACACTAAATGAGCAATTAAACACAAAAATAGGAATGAATTCAAATGAAATAACATATAAAATATAGCAAAATTCATTCATATCCGAAGAATACCAATGAAAATCACTCTATCAAATCTGTAGCAGGTAGATCTCTTTTGAATCTATAAGATATTCAATAAGAAGCTATTCATTGCTTCAACTCCCTGCTTAGTTCCTTAAACCTGTCAACTACTTTCGGTACTGATTTAAGATCACTTAATTTGAAGTAAGTATCTCCACTAAATCTGGACATTTTAACAAAACATGTTAAATACACTGAAATTAAACGTGTAGTACTTGATATAGATGGCTATAAGGGTCCTGGACCTGACAGACTCAATAGCTAGTTATTTCAAAAATCGTGGCACATCATTGGAAACTTTGCAAAACAGGCAGCACATGATTTCTTCAAAAATGGGACACTACTTAAGGAAATTAACAAAACTCACCTCTGTTTGATCCATAAAGGCCTCAATCATTTTACATTTGCTGACTTCTCATAATATGCACCAACTTTCTCTACAATATCGTCTCTAAGATCTTAGCTATCTGATTAAAGAGGGTCATATCTTCTTTGATAAGTGTGAAATAGAGTGCTTACATGAATTATCGATATATTGGTGACACATCCTTATTGTCAAAAAACTGCTTAAGGGCTACTCTTGATCTAATTACACGCCCAATTGTACAAAGAAAATTGACTTTCATAAGGCTTTCAATAGCACTAGGTAGGACTTTGTATGGCTCATGCTCTAAGCCTTCAAATTTCCATATGTTTTCATAAAGTGGTTAAAACAGTGTATTACATCCGCTACATTATCAATGCATATAAATGGCAGCACAATAAATTTTTTAAAACTTTTAGGGGCCTACGTCAAGGGGATCTTCCATCCCCTTACATATTCATCCTATGCATGGAAGTTCGTATCATAATTATCAAATGAGAAGTCCAACTCAATCCAGACTTTAGATACCACTCTAGATATAAGAAGACAGCTTTAACTAATATCATGTTTGCTAATGATCTCCTTCTGTTCTGTAAAGCTCAAATGAGTTCCATCAATACTTTCATAAAGGCTCTTGATGTATTTAAAAATTTCTTTGGGCTTCAGATCAATCCTAACAAGAGTTTATTCCTACTTTCCAAAGTTTCCTATGCTCTCTAACCAACTATTGCAAAAATTACTAGCATGTCTCTCACCATCCCTCCAATCATGTATTTAGGGCTTCCAGTTACTACCAAATGACTCAATTACTAGGAGTGTCTACCCCTATTTGAAAAAATTCAGAAAAGCATTGGCTCTTGGGTGAATAAAACTCTATCCTATGCAGGTAACTTACAACTTATCAAATATTTCATTAACTCTTCTCACACATACTAGAGCTGCCATATAGTCCTCTCCTAAAGTCTTATCAAAATCATTGAAAGAATGCTTAAAAATTTTTTATGGAGTCATTCGAATGGCTCAAAAGGTGCAACAAAAGTTAGATGGATAGATATATTTCTCCTAAAGGAAGAAGGTGGCCTAAATATATTGTCCATCAAAACAACAAACCAATTCCTGATTCTTAAATGGCTTTGGTGGATTTTGCTAAACAAACACTCCTTGTAGCTAAAATGGCTAAACTTTTATTCCTTCAAGGCAGAAGTATATGGCATATCAGTAAAAGCTCCACTTATTCTCACTTCTTAAACTTTTTACTTACATTGAGAGACATGGTGAAGGAAGACATCATATGTAAACTTGTGCATGATCTGCAAATTGTAGTGATATTCGATTGGAAAGGCTACCCGATTCAAAATCTAAGTAATAAATTCACTAAGAATCTCTTGAGAAGACGCAGTCTTGTTGTTGATTAGCATAAAACTGTGTGGAATAAGGTTCTCCCTCCTTATATTTTCTTCATCCATTGGCTTTCTATGCAAAACAAGCTTAATACAACAGATAGATTACCGTACTTGTAAGTTGACAAACATTGTCCTATGTGTAAGCTTCATACAGAAACTAGAGACCATCTGTAATATTTGGTTTTTGGAGCATACTAAGAGTTAGAACCCTAGACCATTTCATATAAAGAATAACATTGGGAATTTATGAAATTGCATTTCTTTCATATGCATCTCATTAGCATACACACATAAATTATGATTTTGTAAACAATGCAAAGATATTATATGAATTTAATTGACATATTCTAGAGTATGAAAGATTTTAAATGAACATGATGTAAATTATGAATTGTTATGTCTTAAATTTTAGTTTGATTGGATTACAATTAGTAATTTGGAATTAAATGTTATTAATTGGGAGAGTGATGAATTAATATCTACATTTGGACTAGGAAAAAGCCAAGTGTTAAGATAAATTGATACATGAAACATTAGGATGACTAAGCCTATTAATTGAGTGATAGGCATAAGTAAATGAGTGACAAATGGACTAGTAATTAATTAACAAATAGATCAACCATAGAGTGACAAATGGACTACAAAAGAGGTGAAAATTGGAAGCTATTGGAAGAGATAGAAGGCTTACATGCCAAATGACACATGTCTAGGTTATATGAAGACACCTAACACCTTATAAAGCAAGTTTCTGTACCAAAGTCTCTGCTATCTTCTCATTTGTTCACCACCGAAATTGCTTCTATCTTCTCTTTGTAATCTGGTTTTACCCTAGTTAAATTTATACCATAAAACCATACTTTTATTCTTTACAAAATAGCCAAAGAACCAGCTTAATATTACCTTCATCTTGCTACCGAAAACCAGCTCATTGTCACCTTGGAATTATGTTGATCTTGCTTACTTGGAGGGATAGTTTACTTTGATGTTTTAAGCTAAAATTGGAAGCTTAATAAGTACGTAGAAATATGATATTTATGGCATGTTTACCATAATGATAATTATGATTGAATTGGAATGAAATGTATATGATGTTGATGATGAAGTGTGCTGGAATATGTTGGATGAACTTGAATATTTTTCTGTGGGGTGTATGAAAACTGTGGATTATAGGTTATTATGTGTATGAATTACACTAGAATTTGAAGTATAAAGAAGGTAAATTTATGATAAATAAAGATGTTAATATAGTGTTCTTGAATTGAAAAAGAACTAGGACTATATGCATGATAAAGAATGATAGTTTGATGAGTGATAGTTTTCAATTTTGATTTTTAATGCATAAAAAACCATGATTTATGAACTAGTAATTGAACAATTTTGAGCCAGAATTGGAGATGATATTAATGAGGAATTGGAGTATTTTTGAGGTCTAGATGAGGTTGCATAAATGAACATGAATTCTGGAAAATCTGAAGTGTTAGTGATGTTTATAAGTAGGTGAAATTCGTGGAGAATTAGGGAAAATGGATAGTGCACGATTGTGGCACTTATTCCATGATCGTGGCTAGTTGCACTAGCTTCTATCGGGTAAGGCACTGAAATGATAATGTCAGTTTTGTGTAATTGTTTAACCAATTAAGGGAAGTCACTTTACATTGGTGTATTTGGACTTGGTTAAGGCTTGAAGTAAACCTAGATTGTTGCTTAACTAATTGGTTAAGGGTTTGATAAGCTTATGTTGTTAATTGATGCCAAAACTTATGGAATGGATTGTCTTAATATCAATGAATTTTAATTTGTAAATTATAAGTTGTCAAAGGAATAAAAATGTTCTTATGAATGCAAATATGATCCAAAGGATATGAGTAAGGTGTATTAAGTAATAATGAATAAGAATTTGGATATTATGTGATCATACAATGCTAGAATATCATTAGTAAATGAATGATTGACGATATTAGAATGAGCAAGTATTCTTGAGGTATAAACCTAAGTGCAAGCAAGGCATATACAAGTTATAATGTTTGAATGATAAAGACTTGTGATTAAGGATATGTACATAGGAATGTCAATGAGCACGCATTGTACATAACGTATATACATATGTGTATAATTGAATACCTATGTGAATGATCGATTTAGTAATGTGTACAATTGTGTGTATTGCATGATTTAGATGCTCAAGTTGAACCCTAGCATCCAGATAATAGCTATCTGGAGCTTACTATGGGTTAACCTAGATGTTTTCTCACTATATTTGATTTGTTTCTGTTTCAATTTCAGTTATTAAATTGTGATAATTTCAGACAGTAATTGGTCCGAGGAGTTTGATATTTAGGATTTTATTGTAATTGCTTGACAATTGAATGTGAATCTAAAAGAAACATTTGTACTCAACAAATATGTTGAATACTGGACTTAGGGCCGATCAACATGAGAAATTAATGTATCTGAAATGAATGAAAGTTTTTGAAAGTTTAATATATGAAATCATGCGTTTCATCATATTGTTATGCATGATCATATAAAGGAATTGTGACCAGAGTGGCCAGTCTGAAAAGAGCTTAAAGCTCATAAATGCGCATAAAGAGCCACAAGCTCAGTGATTAATGAGCCCGGTATCTACAATGGGTACGGGAAAAAAATGTGAAATGAGCCCAGTATCCACAAGAGATACGAGACAATAAATAGACGCTTAGTTACAACAAAGTAACAATGAAAGTGGAGTCACATGAGCATTGTATATACAAATTGATATGCATTAAATGAATGTTTGAAATGAATTATTTGAATAGTTCTGAATTAGAAATGTGAACTAGTGTACACAATTGTATTTAATGAAATATGATGATATGTGAAGTGATGTTCATCATGTGATGATATGACATGAATTTGGAACATGAAATGTCATTGTGATTTGATATGAGTGAGCACATCGATAATGGTTCACTCACTGAGTTTGCAAAACTCATCAAAATTGTAAATGTTGATTTTCAGGTACGAGGGAGACACAGTTCCTAAAGCACTAGTAGAAGTCTAGTTCTGTTGATTTTGGGCTCAAGAATGGCTCAAAGGTCGGGTAACTAATACTGAGGAGTTTAGATAGAATGTTTTTGCATAGTTCCTCATTTCATGTTGAATGTTGTAAAAGAGTTGTAAACTCTTATATGTTTTTGATATTATATATATGGATTTTATAGTGAAATGATACGATATAAATTATGTTTTATAAATGAAATGGGAACATTTGATCTTTTGAATATTTGTGTTATGTATGATGCCATATAAGTGAATGTGATTGCTCTAATAGGCTGCTTTTATAGGGTATGTTCTTGAGTGTCATCTAGATGTTCAGGAATATACTCTATAGTCGTAGAGTGTTACATTTTTGGTATCAGAGCATGGTTTGGCTTCTATAGGGACACATACATGCATTTAAACCTGACATTTAGTGAGAGACTCGTATAGAGATCACAATTATTTTTATTATAGGTTATCTGTTATAGGTGATCAAGTCACAGAGTCAGCTGACTTAGAGCTTGTAGGAGCCAACAGAGAGTCTCCAGTACCTGAGTTTGAACAAATGACTCTGAGAATTCCTGAGAGGAGAGAGAGGAGGTAAGATAAGCTTAGGAAGTAGGGGGATGTAGACTTCTATAGAAGTACAGACCCTACTGAGGCAGAAGGTTGGCTAAAGAGAACAAAAAGGGCATTTGATCAGATGGACTGCAAGTCTGACGAGAGGTTTGAATACGCAGTCTCACTTCTATAAGGTCTGGCATATTAGTGATGGAAGACTATTCTCGGAAGTACCAACCGACCTTGTAGATTGATGTGGGAAGACTTCCTGAGAGTGTTTAAGGAAAACTACATGCCAAAGATCTACCTAGATAGGAAGATGAACAAATTCCTATATTTGAAACAGGGTAATCTCACTGTAGTTGAGTATGAGGTCTGACTTAATAAGTTAATAGGGTTTGCAATTGCTTTGATTCTACTTAAGGAGGATAAATGTAGGCAGTTTGAAGATGGATTATATATGGAAATCAAGATGAGGTTGGCCATTACTAATTTGGGTAGTTTTACAAAACTACGAGCTACCTCGATTCAAATTGAACAATTATTAAACGATGGACAAGGAGAGTATAGGCAGGAGTTCATAATGAAGAGACAGGGTGAGTCTTAAGCGGATTCTGGTAGGAGATTCAATAAATGCAATAATATATTGTTTGAATCACAAACTATATCGAGATAATGTAGATTTAGACCGAGAGGTGGTTTTGTTAAGGCTGGAAGTGGTAGAGGTTAAGTATTAAGAGGGCAGCCATAATAGATGCCTAGTTATGAACATTGTGGAAACAAACATGGTGAGGAATGTTGGAAGTTATCGAGAGCTTGCTTTTATTGTCGCTCTTTCGAGCATCAGATTAAAGACCATCCCATAACTTTCGGACCATAGTCTAGAATGAGAGGAGGATTAATTTTGAGGAATTTGCATTATTAGATCTAGGTTCTACACATTCATTCATCACAACACATCTGGCATCTAAACTACACTGTGAGAGAGAGATGTTGAAATGTGACTTAGAGGTGATTACACCAGTAGGTAGCACTACAGTGATTAGAGAGGCGTGTAAAACGTGTATCATTTGGATTGATCAGGAAGAGTTGAAAACTAATCTGATAGTATTACAGTTGAAAGAGATATACCTTATTTTAGGAACGGGCTTGTTTACTACACATAGGGCTGCAATGAACTGCTACATTAAGGAAGTCATTCTTGAATCTCCTAATCAGCTGAGAGTGATATTTTGAAGTAGCTAATAAGATTGATTTCCTCAATGAGTGCTTTAAGATTGATTCGAGGAGGATGTGAGGCTTACTTAGCCTATATGAATGATATCTAGAATGAACAGACCATTCAGGATATTCCTATTGTTAGGGATTTTCTGGATGTGTTCCCATTGAATTACCAAGTTTACCCCCTGAGAGGGAACAGAGTTTACTATTGACCTTGCTCCAGGCATTGCTCCTCTATCAATTCCTCCATATAGGATGGCACCTGTGGAACTTAAGGAACTTAATACCTAATTGCAGGAGTTGTTGGATAAGGGTTTTATCAGACCCAGTGTGTCACCTTAGGGAGCCCCAGTTTTGTTTGTGAAAAAGAAAGATGGAACTTTGAGATTATGTATTGACTATAGGAAGTTGAATCGAGTGATAGTGAAGAACAAATATCCTCTACTAAGGATAGATGATTTACTTGATCAGTTACAGGGAGCTCAGGTGTTTACATAACTAGATTTGAGATTAGGATACTATCAGTTGAAGATAGCAGAAGTTGATGTACCTAAGAGTGCACTCAGGACTAGATATGGGTAGTTTGAGTGTTTGGTGATGCCTTTTGGATTGACTAATGCTCCAGTAGCTTTTATGGCATTGATGAATAAAGTGTTCCAAACCTACTTAGATTATTTTTGGAATATATTCATAGATGATATTTTGGTGTACTCGAAGAGTAGAGAGGAACATTCTGAGCATTTAAAGCTAGTCCTACAAATAATGAGAGAGAAATAATTGTATGCCAAGTTCAGTAAGTGTGAATTTTGGCCTAATCAAGTAGTATTCTTAGGTCATATAGTATCTGGACAGGGCATACAGGTAGACCCAAAGAAAGTTGAGATAGTGATGAAGTGGGAAGCTCTGAGAAATGTATCCAAGATTTGGAGTTTTCTCGAACTAGCAGGTTATTACAGGAGGTTTGTTGAGGGGTTTTCACTAATCTCAGCCCCTTTGACAAAACTTCTAGGAAAGAACGTACCATTTAGATGGATTGATGATTGTCAAAAGAGTTTGAGGAGCTAAAGCATTGATTAACTATAGCACCAATGTTAGCTATTCCTTCTAGATCTAGAGGTTATATCGTGTATAGTGATGCTTCACCCAAGGGATTAGGATGTGTTTTCATGCAGTCTGGTAAAGTGATTTCGTATTCATCAAGACAGTTAAGGTTTCATGAATTCAATAATCTGATATATGATTTAAAACTTGATGTAGTTGTGTTTGTTTTGAAAATTTGGAGACATTATCTGTATGGAAAGACATTTCAAATATTCATAGATCATAGAAGTTTGAGGTATTTATTAAGTCAAAAAGAACTGAATATGAGACAAAGGCGGTGGATAGAATTGCTTAAGGACTATGATTGCACAATTGAGTATCATCTTAATAAAGCTAATGTTATAGCTGATGCATTAAGCAGGAAATCCAATAGCAGTGTGGCTTAAGTATAGTTATCAAGCTTACCAAACCTAGTACAATTGAGAGTATTGAGCGTTGACTTAAATTTGGGGTAGAATGAAGCTTTGATGGCCAAATTCAAGCTTAAACTGATATTGCATGAAAGGATTTGAAAAGATCAAAGAAAGGATCCAGAATTTATGAAGCTTATTGGGAAGTTAAGAATTCGAATTCTGAGTTTATTTAAGAGATGATGCATTATAGTTCAAGTAGAGATTGTTTGTTCCATATGTGGATGATCTGAGGAAAGAAATTATGGAGGAAGCACATATAACAGCTTATGCTATGCATCATGTTACTATCAGGATGTATAATATGCTGAAAAAACGTTTCTAGTGGCCAGGTATAATACACTGAAACAAAATTTCTAGTGGCTAGGGATGAAGAAGCAAGTGGCTGAATATGTTGCTAAGTGTTTGAAATGCCAACATATTAAAGTAGAGCATTAGGCCCCCGTTAAGAAGTTACAGCCATTACCTATTCCAGAGTGAAAATAGGAGAGGATCACTGTGGATTTCATTATAGGTTTGCCGAAGACTCTGAGGCAACATGATACCATATAGGTCATTATTGATAGATTGACAAAGTCGGCCCATTTCTTACATATGATAGAGAACAACACACTGGATCAGTTAGCTCAGAGATATGTAAATGAGATAGTAAGATTACATGGAGTCCTAGTGTCTATTGTATCGGATTGAGACCTTAGATTTACCTCGAGATTTTGGGGTAGTTTATAGCTAGCATTGGGTATGAGGTTAAACTTCAACACAGCATTTCATCCTCAGAAAAACAGATAAAGTAAGAGGACTATTAAGACTGTTAATGTAATAACCCTAGACCACCTGCCCACAGATATTGTCCCGTTTGGGCCTTGGCCCAGCCAAGCCCTCATGGTTTTGTTCTTCCCAGACCTTGGAAAGACGTGTCTATAATGGAGATATATCTATACTCTTATAAGGCTTACGTCATTCTCCTCTCCAACTGATATGGGATCTCACATTCCACCCCCTTTTAGGGCTCAGCGTCCGCGCTGGCATACCGATTTAGGTACTGACTCTGATACCATTGTAACAGCCCTAGACCACCTGCCTACACCAACCAAGCCCTCACAGTTTTGCTTTTCCAAAACCTTGGGAAGATTCGTCTATGAGGGAGAGTTATCCATACCCTTATAAGGCATACATCGTTCTCCTTTCCAACCGATATGGGATCTCACAGTTCAGGATATGCTCAAAGCTTGTATTTTGGAGTTCTAAGGAGCATGGGATCAATATGTAGCTCTGATTGAATTTACATACAACAATCATTATCACAGTAGTATCAATATGGCAGCATATGAGGCACTATATAGCAAAAAATGTCGTTAGCCTTTGTATTAGGATGAAGAGGGTCTAAGAATTATTGAAAGCCCAAAACTAATTCAAGATATTGTTATAAGGTTAGACTGATCCGAAATAGAATTATAGTAGCACAAGATAGACAAAAGATTTATGTCAATCTGCATCGGAGGGATATGGAGTACCGAGTAGGAGCTAAAGTGTTTTTGGGAGTATCACCTTAGCGAGGAGTGCTAAGGTTTGGTAAAAAGGGTAAGTTAAGCCCTAGATACATTGGTCCATATGAGATTATTGAGAGAGTTGGACCATTGGCTTATAAGTTAGCACTACCTGTTAAAATGGCTCAGATTCACAATGTGTTTCATATCAGTATGCTAAGGAGATATCGGTCTGATCTGACACATGTGTCACGGACTCAAGAAATTGAAGTTGCTAATAACTTGAGTTATTTTGAGGAACTGGTTAAGATAGTTAGTTATCAAACTAAGCAATTGGGAAACCAAGTGATCCCATTGGTTAAAGTACTTTGGAGGAATCGTTCGAGAGAAAAAGCTACATGGGAAATAAGGAGAATATGAGGAATCAGTACTCCCATCTATTTAATCAATTAGGTAAGAAGTTCGAAGACGAAATTTCTTAAGGGGGAGAATTGTAATATCTAGTTTCCGGAACATACTAAGGGTTAGAACCCTAGACCATTTAATATCTAGTTTCCGGAACATACTAAGGGTTAGAACCCTAGACCATTTAACATAAGTAATAGCATTGGGAATTTATGAATGTGCATTTCATTCATATGTATATCATTAGCATACACATATAAATTATGACTTTGTAAACAATGCAAAGGTACTATATGCACTCAATTGACATATTCCAGGGTATGAAAGATTCTAAATGAACATGATGTAAATTATGAATTGTTATATCTTTAATTTTAGTTTGATTGGATTCCAAATAGTAATTTGGAATTAAATGTTATTAATTGGGAGAGTGATGAATTAATATGTACATTTGGACTAGGAAAAACGCTAAGTGGTAAGATAATTTGATATATGAAAAATTAGGATGACTAAGCCTATTAATTGAGTGACATTTGGCATAAGTAAATGAGTGACAAATGGACTAGTAATTAACTGACAAATGGATCAATCATAAATTGACAAGTGGACCAGAAACGAGGTGACAAATGGTAACTATTAGAAGAGATAGTTGCTTACATGCCAAATGACTTATGTCTAGGTTATACGAAGACACCTAGCACCTTATGAAGCAAGTTTCTGTAGCAAAGTTTATATTGTCTTCTCCTTTGTTCACCATCAAAATTGCTTCTATCTTCCCTTTGTAATCTGGTTTTACCCTAGCTAGATTGCCACCCTAAAACAATACTTTTATCCTCCACAAAATAGCTAAAGAACTAGCTTAATATTACCTTCATCTTGTTGCCAAAAACCAGCTCAGTGTCACCATAAAATTGTGTTGATCTTGCTTGCTTAGAGGATAGGTTACCTTGATGTTTTGAGATAAAATTGGAAGCTTAATAAGTAATTAGAAATTTGATCTTTATGGCATGTTTAACTACATGAGAATGATGATTGAATTGGAATAAAATATATATGATGTTGATGAAGAAGTGTACTGAAATATGTTAAATGAACTTGAATTTTTTTCTGCCTTGTTCTTGGTGTATGAAAACCATGGATTATAGGTTATTATATGGACGAGTCGAACTGGAATTTAAAGTATATAGAAGTTAAATTTATGCTAAAGAAAGATGTTAATATAGTGTTCTTGAATTGAGAAAGAACTTGGATTATATGCATGATAATGAATGATAATTTTTTATTTTGATTTTAGATGCATGAAAAACCATGATTTGTGAGCTGGTAATTGAATAATTTTAAGCTAGAATTGGAGATGATATTAAGGAGAAATTGGAGTATAATTCAGGTCTAGATGAGGTTGTATAAATGAACATGAATTTTGGAAACTCTGAAGTGTTAGTGATGTTTCTAAGTAACTGAAATTTATGAAGAATTAGGGAAAATGGATAGTGCACGATCGTGACACTTATCCCACAACTGTGTCCAGTTACACTAGCTCTTTTCACGATCGTGGGAAAGGCTCTAAAATGATAATGTCAGTTTTGTGTAATTGTTGAACCAACTAAGGGTAAGTCACTCTACATTGGTGTATTTGGACTTGATTAAGGCTTGAAATAATCCTAGGTTGTTGCTTGATTAATTGGTCAAGGATTTGATAAGCTTAGATTGTTAATTGATGCTAAAACTTAAGGAATGGATTGTCTTGATATCAATGAATTTTAATTTGGAAATTATGAGTTGTTAGAGGAATAAAAGTGTTCTTATGAATGCAAATATGATCCAAAGGATATGAGTAATGTGTATTAAGTAATAATGAATAAGAATTTGGATACTATGTGATCATATAATGCTAGAATATCATTGATGAATGAATGGTTGACGATATTAGAATGAGCAAGTATTCTTGAGGTATAAACCTAAGTGCAAGCAAGGCATATACAAGTTATAATGTTTGAATGATTAAGACTTGTGATTAAGGATCTGGGAATGTCATTGAGCATGCATTGTACATAACACATATACATATGTGTATAATCGAATACTTATGTGAATGATCGATTTAGTAATGTGTACAATTGTGTGTATTGCATGATGTAGATGCTCAAGTTGAACCCTCACATCCAGACATTGCCGGTCCGTCGAGACAATAGCTATCTATTTCAATTTCAGTTATTAAACTGTTATTGCTATGATTGTGATAATTCTAGACATTGATTGGTCAGACAAGTTTGATACTTGGGATTTTATTAGAAGTGGTTCGTAATTGAATTTGAATCTGAAAGAAATATGTGTACTTAACAAATATGTTAAATTTCAGACTTAGGGCTGATGAATATGAAAAATGGTTGTCTGAAATTAATGAAAGTTATTAAAAGTGTAATATGTGAAATCATGCATTTCATTACATTATTATGCATGACCATATAAAGGAGTTATGACCGGAGTGGCCTATCTGAAAATAGCTTAAAGCTCAGAAATGCACATAAAGAGCCACAGGCTAAGTGATTAATGATCACGGTATCCACAATAGGTATGAGACAGAATGTGAAATGAGCCCAGTATCCACAAGGGATACGGGACAGTAAATAGGCGCTCGGTCACAAAAAAGTAACAAGGAAAGTGGAGTCACATGAGCATTGCATATGCAAATTGATATGTATTAAATGAATGTTTTAAATGAGTTATTTGGATAGTTCTGAATTAGAAATGTGAAATAGTGTATGTAATTATATTTGCTGAAATATGATGATATGTGAAGTGATGTTCATTATGTGATGATATGATTTGTCTGTGAATGTGGAATATGAACCGTCTTTGTGATTTGATATGAGTGAGCAATTCGATGATAGTTCACTCACTGAGTTCGTAAAAGTCATCAAAATTGCAAATGTTAATTTTTAGTTACGAGGGAGACATAGTTCTTAAGGCAAATTACTAAAAGTCGAGTTTTGACAATTTTGGACAAAATAATGGCTCAAAGGTCGGTCAGTTGATACTGAGGAGTTTAGATATAATGTTTTTGTATATTTCTTCATTTCATTTAGAATGTTGTAAAAGAGTAATAAACTCTTATATGTTTTTGATATTGTATATATGGATTTTTTAGTGAAATACTACAATGTAAATTATATTTTATAAATGAAATGGGAACATTTGATCTTTTGAATATTTGTGTTATGTATAATTCCATATAAATGAATGTGATTGCTATAACATGCCGCTTTCATAGGGTATGTTCTTGAGTTTCCTTTATATGTTCGGGTATATACTCTAAGGTAGTGGGGTATTACACCATCTCTTTTTCACCTTCCCTTTTAACTTCACCATATGACAAAGCATTACATCTAAATTTCATTGGAATGACCTAGGCGACTCCATAACGTATATCATGCTCAAAATTATCAATTGAAAACTGTTCATTTGAAATACACTAGACTTATCTTCACTCTTGCTTTGGGGACTTACGTAAAAGTACTATGGAAAGAACGTAATCTTATAAGGTTTACAACAAGAAACTCATCAAGGGAAGTGATAAGTGTGAATTGCATTGTGTTTTATGGCTTAGTTTGATATGTATTTAATTGTTAATTTAATCATTCATTATGCGTTTAGGTTATAATTGTGTTAGTTTGTTAATTATTTATGTTTTAAGTATTTTATAGATTAGTACAAGTATTTGAGCTTAATCATTATATATTTGAGATACCTTGAATTGTTTCTTAGTGTTTTAGGTCAACATCGAAGAACATAGAAGTTTCAGAGACACTCAGGTTGAAACAATAGCCCATAATTGTGGCACAATAGGCCACAATTGTGAAAAAAACACTAGTTTGGTCCAGGATCGTGGCCCATATGCCACAATCGTGACAGAAGCCTAGGAATTAGCCCTTGATCTATCCACGATTGTGACAGAAGGCTCGAATGTAGCCCTGATCGTAACCTATGTCAAGCAGATGTGCAGACACTCAAAAACATCAAGTTTCGAGAGATTTTTTGGACCTTTTGGACCCCGAAAAAACCTTAGGGCTACTCAGAACAAAAAACATATTTACATAATAAGACAAAGAGGTAGAGAGGGAGCTTTTGCATCATCCACTTTTAGAGAAACCCTAGAGAGAATTATCAAGAGATAGAGAAAGAGAAGAAGGCAGAGAGAATAGGAGAAGAAATTGACTTGAAGTACTTCTTAGGTTAGGAGTTTCTCGATGTCGCTACCTTCCGTCGTCTATTCAACTTTGTATTTCTTGATATTTTCAGTTTTATTATTGTATAAAATTGGAATAATAGTTGATGATAGGATTTTTTGATGTTGAAGTTGCTTCTAAACTCACCTTCGGAGTTTTATCTTTGATTTATTGAAATCTGATTCCTTATATGTTATTTGGATTTATTGTGATTTAATTATGGACATACATAATTGTATAATAAAATGAGAAAGTGAATCGAGTGAAAAATAATTAAATTGGGCAAACGAGAGTTAGGTGATTTAATAGAACAATAATTAAATCAAATCGGTAAATTGTGTAAAGTGAGATCTTGCATAAGTTTCCAATTGTTTTTTAGACAACTTCCGATCTAATTAGGGTTTTAGATAGGTTGTTAATTAAGAAACTGCAACTTCCATAATCTGATTAGCGTTTATAAATTAGGATTAATGGTTATAACTCGAGAGAGAGCAATTAACCGTAGGATCGTCTAGAACTAATAATCCAGTAATTCATAATCGATTAGGTTAGAATTAAAGATAGGTAAAATTCTTTCTCTCTCAATTGGTAATTCCTCAGGTTGATTCTTGAGTGTGTGTTGCAATTGCTAAATTGTTAATATTTTTGTGATTGATTCTTGAATTGATTTACTTGATTAAATTGAATTCTAGTTTTAGTTTCGTTACATTTTGAATTTCTAAAATTTATTTTGGCCTTAGATTTTAGGATTAGATTATCCCTCCTCGTGAGATCGACACCTTAGGTACATGATAACACAATTTTGAAGAGCAACCTATAATTTTGGAAGAGCAATCCACTGGCAAGATCATGTATAGTGCTACAAGCCTTTAGTACAATCATACATCCCAAAGAGTTTTTTTTTCTCTAAAATGCATGATCATGCACTCCTACTTTTAATCCTCCATTACCAAAACCCTAGCTTATTTATATCATTTTTCTTCCTCCTCCTCTCCACTTTGTCTCTCTAAATTAGTAGCCCTACTCTCCCTTCTCTTGTTTTCTCTTAACTTTCACTCATTTTTCACAAAAATTTCATATTTTTCTTTCACTTTTCTTCCACTTAAACATTCCTTAAATTCAAATATAGTGTTTCTTAATCATAAAACATCTTTTTGTGGGTTTTATAAGAAAATTTTCCCTTATCTCGCCTAATTTTTAATTTTTTTGTGTTTCGTTAGTTGGTGTTTCAGTGAGATGGCATCAAGAGTTAAATAAATTTCCTGTACATCTAAACATAAAGGGAAAAAAAGTATTTAAAAATGGTGAACAAGATTTAGCAACTAATTTTGGCATGTCTTTTCTAATCTTCTTTAAAGAAGAAAGTGAGAGGTTCTACAAACTTTAATCCAAAAATATTGCTGCACCTGGATATTTCGATTTTGAAATTTTGGAAGATTTGAGTTTGAAAAAAAAAGTTGAGTCTTTAAATGCTAAAATTCAATAGGAAAGTTTGTTCATTATGATTATATTTTTTACAAATAATTAACTCTTAAATTTGACATTTTATTGAGCTATGAGCAGAAAAAGCTAGATAAGTTTTGGTTTAGATTAAAAGGGAAACCATGTAATACGAATTATTTGATTATGAAAGAAACATTTGGCATATATAAATTAAAATTTGTTGCAATGGAAAATGATTTTCATGCCACTTATTATTGGACTAAATTGACTGGGTTGAGTGTGTTTAAACCACATAATGCACCAAAAAATTTTATATGGAATACGAAACACTTATTACTCCTCTAATTTATGTGTCACACCGTGTTTACAAAGAGTCAGAGTAATAAATGTTTCATAATTTTTTTGTTTACTTGGTTTTATGGATCATAAAATTAATGTTTACACATCAACTTATATTTTTTGCACAATAATTAGTTCACTTACGAAAACAAGTAGCTATTTAGGCATGGGATATTTAGTTACTACTTTAGCCCAATTCTATGGTATTGATTTAGATGGATTAACCCCTATTTTTCCTAAGAAATTAAATAATACTCACTTGATGAGGGATGAGATCTTCGAGTCCTATGGTATGGAACTTCGCGATCCTAGATCTAAATCAAAATTTAAGAATAGGATAGGATAGGCGAGCTCTAGTTCTATGCCACCATGAAAAACCAATTGGTATCATCTCGTAAAGAGTCAGAAGAAGAAGAAGAGCGCATGGAGATGGTGTTTGGAAAACTTGAAGAGAAGAACAAGCACCTTGAGGGTAGTATAGATACCATGGAAAAACAATTGAAGGAGGTAGTGTAACATCAGTGCTACCAAACCAAGAAGTTACTAAAGTTCTTTTCAGTGTAAGGTGTTTATCTGCCGTCTCCTACTCCAGCACCTCCACAATCTCCATGAGTACTCCTGCCTCGTCTTTCTATTTCTTTTTATTTTTGTTTTCCACATTGAAGACAGTGTGTTGTTCAAGTGTGGAGACATATATACACTTACATATCATTTGTGTATAAATTTTCATTTGTATTGTATTAATTTTTGAATAGGTTGACATTGTCTAAACATTTTGTGACGTTTATATTTTTAGTGATTTTGAGGTGAATATGTATGATGATTGGAATATTATATTTAGTCTTTCATTTTATGACATTTTTTGTGATAAAATTATAATTAAATTCATTTAAATCAGTAGATATTATTAGTACCATTTCATGGGAGTGATTGACTAGGAAGAAATCATGTAGGTAAAATGTGAAAAAGAAAACACCAAATTCTATTGTATAAATGTTCTAAACACATTTCCCATTCTACTGACCCGTCAAAAAATGCATTAAGAATAGAGCTAGTAGCTAGTTGTGAGTTGTGATATGATGGGTAATTGGTGGCATTCATAACAAATTATTTGTCTTCACATAAGGGCTAGAATGACGGTGTTGCTAATAAAAGTGAACATATTGATCTTTTTTTTAAATGTCAAAATAAATTTCTTAAAAGGGTATTTAATGATGGCCTACCTCTTTAATTGGTATATAAGAATGAGTGTATGCTTACAAGTGCATAGATGTATGAATAGATGTTGATATTTTTGGTTGATATGTATATTTAAATCAAAGCATTTTAACATGGATGGAGTAAGATAGGGTGTTGGAAATTTTTAAGTGATTTATGTTTATGGCTAAGTTAATTTTATAGGATTTAGTGCCATTGTATCATTATTGTATTGATGCAAGATTATGTGTTTTTGTTTTTTCTTTCTTTTGTAGTTTTAGTTTTTCTTGGGTAGAAGCAAATATTTAAGGTGAGGATGTTTATAGGTGTAAATTATAGTATCTTTTCTAGGTGTTAAGGGTTCTTTTTAAATGTTTTGTTAAAGGATAATCATGTGTTTAGGACTTAGATTTATGTTCTTGTTAGTGTTTTGTGTGTTTTATTTAATTAAGTGTTATTTAAGGCAGGATTTTGATTTTAGTTATATATTTCAAGTCTTGTTTGATGTGTTTGGTAATGAGTGGAGATAAGAAAATTTGAATAAAAGAAGAAAAAAGCCAAAGAAATAAGTTCGACACAATTGTGCATGGCCATCCATGATTGTACACAAGGAAGCAACAATATGGAAGTCTTTGGCACGATCGTACATGTGTCATGTATGGGCATGCACAATCGTGCACAAGGAAGCAATAAGATGGAAATCTATGGGCATGCACAATCGTGCACAAGGAAGCAGTAAGATGGAAATCTATGGCTAAATGTCCATACATAATCATGCATAAGGAAGTAGTAAAATGGAAGTCTTTGCAACGATCATGTATACAGTAGTGTCATTCATAATCATGAAAGGCGTTTTCTAGGACGGAAGTTTTTAAATACTTTTGACTTTTTAGGGGTTTTTTTGGAAGATATACACATGAAAAACCTAGATAAAACCCTAGAAGACTCAAGATTATATTTAGAAAAGAAAAACATCACTTGATAGCTACGCAAACAAAATTAAATGAGATTAAAAGAACACAATTCTCAATAACAAAGCTATAAATTTTCCAGCTCAAGGTAAAAAAGAGAAGACTTTTAAAGTCAATTCTCTACTCTTTTCTTATTTCCTTGTTACTATTGGATATCGATGATGATTAAACTTAGATATTTAGTTACATATATAGATTACTATTTAGTTACCTATATAGATTACGAAATTCCTTTTTAGGAATTCCTTTTGATTTATTTATTGAACTTTATATTCTTGATTTAATGAATATGCTTGTGATGTTTATTGTTTTATATTCAATTAGAGTCTAGAGATTGGATTAAATCACTTGTATTTTGTTACATAGGGAGATCTAGTACCTCAATAGACTTATAAAAATCAAATTAATAAGTGATTGAAAAGAGATCTTAATTGTTTATTAGTTATCCATAGGATTGTTTCAAATCCAGTTACATAGTTAGAAAGAGTTTTGATAGATTCAGAGATCACAATTCCCAATTTTCATCATTAATTAATCAATCAATTTTACTACTAATTAATTATTAATTATTTTTTCGTTTAATTATTAGTTATTCATCTTATCATTTACCTTAAAGAAAGTTTAGAAGAATTTTTAGGTGACTATAACAATTCTCGTGGGACAATATCTTTCATATTATAATTTGCGATATGTATACTTGTAGTTAAGAAAGTTCTTCAATTAAAACCTCCATAGATTATCCTCCTCTTCTTCATTTCATGTGGTGCAAGTTTATAATAAATCATATGAAATTATTCCATACATAACATGATAAAATACAATCTTAGTCACATCTATATTGAAATTATTATTATCTTTATTAAGGGGATGTCTCATGGTTTTCGATATCTTAAACACTAATTCCTCATCTACTACCCTTAAGATTAATCTCCTATCATACACATCTATCATTGCTTTAGTAGTAGCTAAGATAGGTCATCCTAAGATCAATATAATCTCTACGTCATCCGTTGGAGTTATGTAAATATAGTGCCCTGGAAAGCAAGTGTATTTACTTATAACTTAATTTTCTTCTAGTTACTTTTG